>CBVK0102328326.1:0-12692 GCA_900067695.1 Picea abies
GAAAAGGGTACAACTTACCATATTATCATCTTCATGTGAAGGAGGGGAGGAAGCTTGGGTGACTTCATCTTCATCAAATGGAGGAGAAAATGCCAACATATTGTCTTCATGAGGAGGAGTACTCTCAATAAGACCTTCTTCATGGACTTGGCCTTTAACATGATGTGCTTCATCCAAGCCTCATTCTTCAACAGATTCACGATGTAGCTCTTGTTCTACTTCATGTGCTTGGTGAAGAATCACTTCTTCTCGCGCTTTTTATCCAATCAAATATTTATTGTCTTGAATAAGATTAGAAAAGAATCCCTCTTCTTAGAGGGCTACTGTAAGATCATGAAGAATATCTTCGTACCTTTTGAGTTCTTAGACCCAACGCTTGAGAAATTCTTCAATGAAAACTGTGAGATAAGGTATGAACTTTGGACTAAGATAGTTCTTAACCCAATTCTTTTATCTTCCTACCAGAGACATTAAATAGAATCTTATTAGCACATCTTCATATGTTAGATTTATATTTTAAGTGTATTTCAAGAATTTTACAACATGATCAATAGCCAAATATGGATTACCATGAAATTTTGGAAAATCATCTACCTAATCCAGAAGAAAGTGATTTGGGTATCGAGGGTTATTCTTAATATCAAGAGAAGGAAATATTTCATGAAGTTCCCGCGGTTCCATAACTGCTTCATTTGAGAATATGACACCTTACCAAAACATATAAGTGGAATCACTAGATGAGCTCTCTAGACAAGGCTCATCAAGAATGCTTGTAAGATGAAGGGATACTACCCTCAATGGAGTCGCCAGATAAGCTATTGGAGAAAGGCTTTGAGGTAAGCATATGAAGAATGTGTTTTAGGAAGAATGACTTAAATATCCCTGACAATGGTACCAAAATGTTATCACATAATCTAACATTGTGCAAAGCCTTCACAAGATGCTAAACTTGTGTGACAACTGGAAGTAATTGTCATTGCCACCTAGGAAATTACTTCCCTTTTTTTAGTGATGGATGAGGATCCACCACAAGGAAGGTTTCCCTTGTGACCTCAAGGGATCCTATAGCTAGCTAGAGGCAAGTCTACGACCCCCTATCTTGGTCACTTGGTAAGATAGGTTACCTCTAGGGAAATGGGTGTTAGTAAAGTGGGTGTGCTCATTTAACCATAGACAATATAGCAATATTGTCACCCAACCAGGCACTAATGCCACCCTCGAGCACCTTGACCTTGACAGAGAGAATAATTTCGGTAGCAAACCAATATTCAACCAAGGCTAATGCATCGGATGATCAAGCTCTTTTGTTTCTTCATTCTGACTTTCTGGAAGACATGTGATTTCTTCATTAGGATCTTCATACTCTTCTTCTTATATAGTTTCTTCTATGGATTTCTTGAAAGACATCTTTTCATTGAAGGTTATGTCACTGCTGACTTCAACTTTATGTTTTTTCGGGATATAGATTCTATAGGCCTTGGATGATTCACTGTATCCCACGAATATGCCCTTCTTTCCTGAGGGTTCTAATTTCTTCCTTTTATCCTTGGGGATGTGAAAGTAAACAGGGCATCCAAAGATTCTTAAGTGTTCCACATTAGGTTTATTTTCTGAGAAGGCTTCTTCTGGAGTCATATCCTTCAATATGCGGTGAGGAATTCTATTCTGAACATATATTGTTTTCATGCTTGCTTCTCCCCACAGATACATAGATAAACCTTGATCGTTCAATAGTTCCTTCACAGTTTCTTCAATAGATTTGTTCTTCCTTTCTACTACACCATTTTGTTGAGGATTATGAGGAACAATTAGCTCCCTCCTAACCCCTGTCAATTTGCAAAAGGCAACAAATTCCTTGGATGTATATTCTCCTCCATTATATGTTCTCAAGGTCTTGATTTTCTTGTTTGTGAGGTTCTCTATCTCTACTTTGAATTGTTGAAACTTGTTGAAAACTTCGTCTTTTTTCTTCAAGATATATAACCAAGTCTTTCTTGAGTAATCATCTATGAAGATTACATAGTATAGAGAACCTCCTAAATATTTGACTCGCATGGGACCGCAAACATCTAAATGTATTAGATCTAGGATTTCCTTGGATCTATTATTGCTGCTTAAGAATGGTTTCTTAACATTCTTACCAAGTGCACATCCTTTGCAAACTCCTTCATGTGTAGACTGTAGTTTTGGTACTCCTTCAAACATTTTTTGAGCAAGGGTAATACTTGATGGTTGATATAAGCATACCTTCTATGCCAAAGTTCATTGGGATTGACTTCATCATGTACAAGGGCTTCATCATTTATTTCTAATAGTCTGTATAGTCTTCCTTCACGGGTTCCAATAACTATAGCATTCTCTATGTTGGAGTCTCTAGGCCAAGATAATAATTTTCCATCTACAAAGGATATTATGTTTCCTTTGTCTTCTAGGCAATATATGGATAACGAGATTCTTTTCTAAACCAGATACATATAAGACATTGCTCAAATGAACATTGTTACCTATTTTCAATTTGACAGAGGCTTGACCAATTCCTTTGACTGGGTAAGTGTTTTTGTCTCTACCTTGTACGATGTCTTCTTTTCATTTAGATTGGAGAGTTTGGATTAATCTTATTTCATATGCCTTGAAGCTCCACTATCAATTATCCACATGTCATCTTCAAGAGTTCATGTGAGCGCTGAGTAGTGTAGATGATTCGTCTTTTCATTCATGATTTTTGTTGACTAATAATTGGTCAAGATTTGACCCAAAATCTCAATCTTGACGTTTTTTCCTTCTGAGAATGTCAAGAGGTGCGTTGGAATAAGGCGCACTAGAAAATCTTCTCCTTGAGTAGGGTATTCCATAATAAGGTGTTAGACAAGGGTTTTGGGGTTTCTACAACTGCACCTCCTAGTAACCCTAGCAGTAGTGCTTTAGTAAATGCACCTACTAGAAACCTCAGTGGTATTTCTTCAACGAGCTTGATAACTTTATGGCTTAGCTTCCTTCCAGTAGTTATATTGAATGAAGGATTTTAGGGGGCATAACATGTTAGTAAAGTGGGTGTGCTCGTTTAACCATAGACAATATAGCAATATTGTCACCCAACCATAGGCACTAATGCCACCCCCGAGCACCTTGACCTTGACAGAGAAAAGAATTCCAGTAGAAAACCAATAGCCAACCAAGGCTAATGCACCAAGCAAAGATAACCAAAAATCATCAAAGAGTCCAACCCAGAAAAACCAAAAATGCAGATTTCAGAACTGCGGCATAAACTGCTCCCTAGACTTGCGCACTACTGGACTTTTGCAATGCGCACAAGTGTATTTCTGCAATTCTGATAAATCTGGCTAAAATGAAGATTGTCGTCCTATATTTATACTTCTTCTGCCAGGCTGTCTGGGTCGACTTCTCTTTCTGGGTGCCAAACACTTAGTATATAATATTTTCTTTAGCCGACTTCTCTTCTAGGGTTATATCCAAATCTTTTCTTGCTTCCGGAATATTCTAATCTCATCAAAGGTCACAAATGGAGGTCAATACCTCTCACATCTACCATAATATCAACAATGGGAAAGCTTGGGATGAATTTAGAAAAGGTAATTGATTGTATGTGTGTTTGATAAGTGTTTCAACGCATTTAATGATAAGTACCAACTCTTAAACGATAAATAATGAGCCCGAGAGAACTATCTATTAAAGAGAAAAGCATGCTGTAATAAAACTTGCAATAAACAATAATATACTTCAACATATAACAATCTTATGACAACAAAAATATATCAACTCTACAATATGTCTAATAACCATAGAAAGGTTAAATTTTGAGCTTGATTTCTTATGCAGATTATTTCTTTGAACTCTTCAACACTTTGATTTGATTCCATCTTAATACAATAGAATCATAATTGAATAACAATAATCATGTAGATACGTAAGCATGCACATCAACAACACATGTACCGTGGGGAAACCCTGTACAGGGAGAAAAACACCAACAAATGATATTCCTTTATTGCATTAATAATATAAGATCACTTACAAACATCCACCAAGAAAACTCTGCTCTTAAAGAGCTTTCCAAGTTGACTATGACCTGATAGAGAACTAAGAGACCTTGTTGATATAGATGTATCCTAGTTGCTTTCAAACACTGAGATATATCAGCTCTAATATGGGTTGTTGAAACTGCCTCTAATTGACTGATATGCACCTCTATATGTTGCCTCTACATGATGATCTACAACACTGATATGGATGCCTCTTTAGCACTAATATGTACCTATGTACAATGTTAAGGTTTAAGTTATTATTAGGTTTCTTTTCAATTTACTTGATAACCATAGCATAGGTAGGATCACTGAGAGAAACACAATATTTATCCTGGGAAACCCTCATGGGGGAGAAAACCCAACAAAAATTCCTTAATATAGATAGTCAATACAATGCCAAGACAATAAACCAAAACACTAGAGAATATCCAACATTGAGCAATGTGCATCTCCCTTTCTTCTTCTCCCAACTGCAGCTACCAAACTTGCGCATTGGATGAGCGAATGAGTGAGTGATATAATGAGGCAATGGCTTCCTTTATTTATACGAGCTGGTAGGTGATGAAAAGGTGTCTCTTCACTTGGCATGGCCAACTTGTCTTCTTAGTGGTTAAAACCACTTTAATTAGCCCGGGGACCGACTTGTCAATTTGCATATTATATTTAGAGTTTGACCAATCCACAAAAGGGGATTTGGTCAATTACAATGCCCAACATGATTAATCCACAAAAGGGGATTAATCTAATGAATAATAACTCAATAAAAAATAGAATACTCTTTGCAGTTACAATATTTCAACGCTCTACCTTAACAAGAAGGGTATTCTACAACATCATCAGGAGAGAGAGAGAGGGAAACAACATCAACAACATCTGGAAGACTCATCGAAATTTTGTCTTCATCATCAATATCATCATCCACAAAAGGGAGCTTGAATGGCATCATCATCATCTGCATCAACATGGATTAGTATAACACTAATACATCATCATCATCATCATCAATAATAGCATAAGGATGATACAACATCAACAACATCAACATCACAACATGAAGGCTAGAGCATCATCAACATCAGCACTAGGTTGGAAATCTTAAGCACGAAGCTAGCATCTCAACAACATCAGCACGAAGCTAGAAATCATCGACACAAAGCTGGCATCTCCACAACATCAGCACGAAGCTGGCATCTCAACAACATCTACACGAAGCTGGAAATCTTCAGCACGAGACTGGCATCACAACAACATCAACACAAAGTTGAAAATCTTCAGCATGAGGCTAGCATCACAACAACATCAACATGAAGTTGGAAATCTTCGGCACAAGGCTGGCATCACCACTACTCCCCCTTTCGAGGGAGGTCCTTTCAAACTACACCAAGCTTATCTCAAAAGTGTTCAAACTTTACACGAGACAGAGGCTTGGTCAACACATCTGCTTCATGTTCATCCATGCTAACATATTGGAGCTTTATGGCTCCTCTCTACACCATGTCATAGATGTAATGATATCAAATTTATATGTGTTTTGACTTGTCATGGAACACAGGGTTCTCTGTCATCTTTATGCAACTCTGGTTATCACATAGAATCACAGTTGCTTCCATATCCAAATTGAATAGACATATCAACAACTTCTGAAAACATATGGCTTCACAACTGGAAGAACATGCATCGATGTATTCTACTTCTGTCGTGATGAGTGCAATACTTGATGGCTTCCTACTCTACCATGAGATCATGGCTAACCCCAGACTAAAAGAACATCCTGAAGTGCTCTTTCTATCAAAGACACTTCCATCCCAATCTGAATCTATTTAACCACTCAGCCTTAAGTCATGATCTCCATTATAAATGAGACCAAAATCTAATGTACCCTTAAGGTACATCATCACATGTTTTGCAGCAACCAAGTGAACACATCTAGGCTCTACCAAAAATTGACTCAAGATGTTCACAACAAAACCTTGCTTTATATTTCTTAATGCTTCCATCAACAACATGTTTTATCTTGTATAGCCACTTGGAAGATACCACATCCTTGATCTTCGGTCTGGGAACTATTTCCCATACATTATTCTTTATAATGGATTGGTATTCTTCTGTCATGGCATCAACCCATTCTCTCTTATGAATATCTTATTCAAAGCAAGTAGGCTCCTTCACTAAGAGATCACACATCAAAGCCATATAAGTGGAGAATGGCTTGGGTTTCTTGACTTGTTTCATGGTTCCTTTGGCAACACCATACTTCTCTCCATCTTGAATAAGTTCCCTTGACCAGGCTGGATTTCTCTTGTGGGAGATCGTCATCTGGAGAGGTTCTTGAGATTGTATTATTTCATGATCTTCTAGAATCTCCTCATTAGGGGAAGTTATGACTTCCCTCACTGGTTTTGCAACTCTGGGAGCCACGTGTTCTTCTTCAAGCTGGCATCTTCTTGATTTCTTGAGTGTTGCATCTTCATCAAAGGTTACATCTCTGTTGATATCAATATGATGGTAACCTGGTATGTATATTCTTAAGGCCTTGGACACCTCACAATATCCAACAAATATTCCCTTCTTTCCTGACGGGTCCATCTTGGTTCTCTTCTCTTTTGGAATGTGTACAAATATGTGATAACCAAATATTTTGAGATGGCTTACTTTTGGATTCTTTCCAAAGAACATCTCTTCAGGGGTCTTGAAACCAAGTGCACTATGGGATAATATATTATGTACATACATTGATGTTCTTGTTGCTTCTACCCATAAGTGCATTGGAAGATATTGATCATGGATCATGGTCTTCACTACTTCCATTATAGCTTTGTTCTTTCTTTCTGCTACACCATTTTGTTGAGGATTGTAGGGAGTGGTGAGCTCCCTCTTAATCCAGACATCTTTACAAAAGTTTACAAACACTTTTGAGGTGTATTCTCCTCCATTAACTGACCTGAGTGTCTTGATCTTTCTTTCAGAGAGATTCTCTATCAAGGATTTGAATTCCTTGAATTTATCAAACACTTTATCTTTTGATTTCGAAAATTAAACCCAGGTTTTGCGAGAATAGTCATCAATAAAAGACACATAATATACTTACCCACTGATGGAGGTTGATGGCATTGGGCCACATGCATTTGAGTGAATGAGCTCTAGGACTCCTGCTTTGTTGTCTCTCTTCAGGAAAGGGTTAGTTCTTTCCTCATGCACATATGTTGCACACGCCTTCATGGTCAACCTTGAATTCTGGTAGACCTATGACTGCCTTGCTTACATATGGTAATGCCTTGTAGTTAATGTGAGTTAATATTTTGTGCCAAAGTTCACATGGATTCTCAATGGAATGAGTCAAGGATGTTTTTTAGTGACCTTTTAGCTTATACAAGTGACCTTCTTATTTTCCAATAACAATTGTTTCTTCCATGGTTTTTCCTTTGGGCCACATAAGAACTTCTCCATCTATGAAAGAAACTCTAAAGAATTTATTATCTAAAGTTGAGATAGAAAGTAAGTTCTTTGTCAAACCTGGTACATATAGCAAAATCCTTCATCTTCATTGGGGTTCTTGAATCAAGTTTGTAATTTGATTCTCCTACTCCTTTGATAAGGTACATTAATTGTCTCCAAGTGTAACTTTCTGGGGAAAGTTATTTTCTATAAGGTAAGAGAGAATGTCTCTTTGACCTATCATGTCGTGTGATGACGTTGGTTATGTTACAGAATGCCAGTGTTGTTTTCCTAGCAACGAGTTCCCTTGAGATCCCAGTAGTGAGATTATTGGTCACATGCACCAGAGATACCCTGATAAATGAATGGTATAGTCTGATAGACTAAGAGCAGTGAAGGGGTATATTCCTTGGTTTGTGCAGGTCAAGAGGAAGAGATCTGGAGGAAATCAAGATAGCTATAGGAGAATGCCAGTGAGTTGTTGGATTATCTGAGTTGTGAGTGGATAGTGAAAGACACCCTCTTTTGTAAAATCCTATCCCTACCTCGTGGGTGACTTGTTGTTGAGATATTGAACAACAAGTATATGTTTGGGTGGAAAATTTGTCCCAAGCAATTGGTTACACAATTGTTTTAAAAGATAAGTGTTTTATCTTGTTTATGTCTTGCATTTATGGTTTATTTTATTATGCATTTACTCTTTATATTAGAATGATTTATATGTTGTTGTGTTTGATTTTAGCAGTTGCATCCATGCTTAATTCATAATGTTGTAGGTGTTTTTGATTAATGGTATCCGAAATGGTTAAATATGTATGATTAGTAATTGGTAAGCTACAAGAACTATTAGCAGAAAGTTTTTTGTTGTGTGTGTTTCTGTTGGTAGTGCCTTAGAGGAAGTTTTGGGGATGTTACATTGATTGAGGAAACTCTTGCACAATTGGAAAGGTATCGGTGTGTACAATATGGCATCTTACTCCATAAAAGGTTTGGGCCAAAAAAAATGTCGTTTGATGCTTCAAAATGGCTTTGGAAGATTTTATATAGTTTTTTATACCCAATTTTCCAAATTGGGACTGACCGCTAAAATGGATATGCAAGATGATTCCTCTAATTTTTTATCGATATAGATGAAAAATTGTATAATGATCCAATATGGATAATAACTCCCCATTTAGGGAGGATTTTGGTCCCCAAAAGCTTTACTAAATGAGGTGAGGAAACTTTTCCTCTACCTTCTCCTTGGAGTACCATTTTGTCTTTCCTCGAATTTGTCCTTTCAACCCAGTCTGCCAAAGGTCATCTTGCTCATGTCTTGTTGTTCTAGACCTCGTCTGCAAAACTGTGTCCTCTACCAACTCTGCATGAGAATTTGGTGCTAAGTCCTCTGTGGTAGGTAGGACTTGCTCCTCCTCCCGATCCAACATGGAAGGTTCATAGACTTTCAAATTCTCCACATTCTCTACAGAGTAAATACATGTGTATGGGGGTAGACTGAGTTTGTAAGCATTCTCTCCATGTTGTGGTGAATTTTTTTGTCTTATTTGCGAAGATATTTGTTGTCTTATTTGTGTAATTTATGTTGTCTCATGTATGGAGGTTTTGACGTCCCTGTTGTGAAATTTTTATTGTCTCATTTTGTGGAGTATTTTCTACTGCTGAGTTCTACAGTCTCAGTTGTGGACAACATTCTTCTCCAGCCTTGTTTGTGGTCTTTCCTTTGGAAAACTGTCAGTCCATATGATAGAGATCAAAACCTAGAGGTTTGATCCATGAACCTTAAGATGATTTTCCGAGCATATTAAAGACTACATCCACACATGTGACAGGTACATTCTTCATTGGCTAAGAAGTAAGCTAAGGTTTGTTTTTGCACTCAGAAATTTTGTTTATGTTCAAAATTTAATTCAAATGTGTTTATGTATTTTCCTAAATGTGTTGATCTAGTGAACAAAATTTAAAAGTATTATTGTTCTCTCTCTTTTTTTCCCCTAAATCTAACAATATATTTTATATGTATTTTTTATGCTTTTATATTTTATGAAACATAAAAGGAAAAGATTAAATTTAAAGGGTTTTGGTTGGTGAATGTTGGGAGTTTAGGGCATAGCCTTATCTCCACTAGGGATTTATGGGGTCAAAAGGTATGTCCCTCTAAAAATTAGTTATCCCAGTTTATGTATTAGAACTAGAGACTAGGGCAACAAGGTTAGTATTCTCTTGCTAATCAAGAAAAACCAAGATAATCAATGCCCTACAAGAAGGGTTTCCTCAAGGGAATAACCTTCACCAACAAGATCAACAAAAGACTTGGAAAAATTGCTTGAAACCCTTACCAAGGAGCATATAACTAATCAAGACAAGAGACAAACCAAATTATTTTAGGGAAGAAGGAAGAGATACAAACCCTATACGTCTTCCTTCCAAGTAGTTGATAACTCCTCAATGGATCGATCTTGCTAGTTTATTTAGAATCTTGAATGATCAAAATAGTCTTTGAAAAATACGACAAGAAGAATAACCAAGAAAGATAGAGTTCACAAAATTGGCACCAATAATGCACCAAGTAAAGATCTTCTATTAAATGGTTCCAAGAGTAACTTCCAACAATTGACAACAAAATGAGTGAGAGGAGTGCCTATATTTATAGATAAGGCTCTCAACTCCTCTCCACTATTTATTCCCCAAAATTAGGCTAAGAAATAAAATAAAATGATTTTTCATACACACAAATCAGAGACTAAGTCAAAAAGTACAATTAAATGATGCTTTACATTGTGAAAACCCCCATAGAAGTGGACAAATTCAATAAAATATGCTCCATAAATGCTCAAATAATATCCATAAATCCTTGAAATATGTCTCCAATGCTTGACCATGTACATATCTAAGGTCAAGGCACCTCCATGAAGCAAGTGAGTGACCCTCCAAGTCAAAAAATGGGCCATAAAACCCTCACACAATAGACACTCACTCAGTTTATGTAATATCCCAAATTTGACTAGTCTAGGAAACTTTGTTGATGTGTGTGTATGATTAATTGTTTACAACATATAAATGAGAATACAAATAATAATGGCGACAAAAGACTGCAAAGATTATATTATGATATCTCTACGGAGTACAAATGTCGAATGCAACCGAATAAAATAAATCACTCGACTAGATCAATGACAAAAGGATCTTAGCCAGAATACAATAAGTAAACTAAAACAATAGTACCCGATATTGGAAGAATGTTGCAGGATCATTGGATATGATGTAGAATCTGTTGCAAGCTACGACAACTCATTCGACAACTGTTGCAAGTCTGGAAAGTTCGACCTCGTGGCTAGACCTCTTGGATTGGCCTAGAAATTGTCCCAAGTGTGCCTTGTTGTATCTCTTAGTTCTGGTGACTGAACGGTCCTCTACTGGTAAGCGTGGACCTTGGATGGATCCCCCTGGGGAAATTTTCCCCCTCTACTACTAGAAAATTGCACCCTAGTGATTCCACTGTCGGAATTCGTTGATGTGTGTATCAAATTGATCGCCCTAGCCCACTGTAAAATGGGTCGGAAGGATTTCCATGGATCCAATCTAATGATCTCTAGGGAACCCCAAATGTGTCCTCCCCAAGTGCCACAACATCAACTACTGGAAAATGTGCCCCATATTATTTCTTCGTCGGAATCTGACGAGAAACCAAGAAAAAGATGTGTCATTCCTTCCTCTCAACTGGATCAAAAGGGAATCTTTGGATTCTCCCTGGATTGGAAAAGTCGACTCAATACCTCCTCACAAGTTGCACCCTCACCCTGAATAAGTGTGCCCTTACTGCTGGAAACTGTGAAACTACTACTGAAGATTGATGGAAGACATGTGTGACTTGCCTAGTGACTAGGGTGTGTCTCTCAACATCGAAATAAACCATTGGTGTATTCCTCCTGGAATCCATTAAGATACCTCTCGTGAGATGTGCCTTTCTCCTCAATGACAAGTCAAAATCTGCATAATGATGAATTAGGTCTCTTTACCTTCTCTTATAGTTGCCCAAAACCCTAATTTGTTGTTGACTTTATTTTTAGCTCGTATGTTCTATTTTTAACTCAAATTGACTTAAAACCGCTTTTAGCCACTTTTAGTTCAATGTCACTTTCAAATTATAACACCCTTGGCTAGAGTAACCTCTAGTAACTATGTTTACCCTTGTCTGGCCCTGGCTATAGTCTAACAATGATGTTTAGACTACTTAGCCCTCCTCTCTAGAGATCCTACTCGGAAAGGGACATTATAGTTTCATATTTTTCGAGGAAGTACTGGGTCTTTAGGTATTAGTTATGAACCAAAGAAAAAGTACATCGAGCACAAAATAATCATGAGCCTGGAAAACACAACAACATAACCAAATATAGAATCATACTCATGAAATTGGAAAGGAATAAAAAGGTCATGTTGAGATGTGTTCCTACAAGCTTTCTCTACCCATCTATGAATAAGGTTGTGATAAGATGAAGGATCATAATACTGACTCAACGACTTCAAAGAATGGCTACCTTGGCTTTCATCACTTCCTGAGGTTTGATAAGGAATCAAAAGAAATTTGAAGAATGCCCCATGATTATCCAAGGAGAACATGGACGAAAAATGGGACATTGATTTAGCTCTTAAGAAATATTTTTTCTCCCAAATCATGGTTTGTTGTCCTTTTATATGTGGCTGGATTATGGAAATTCTTGCAACAAACCATAGGTTGAAAAAAAAATCCCCATAGATAAGTTAGCATCAAAAACATAATTTCTAGTTGTATCTTCAATGATACAACAAGATGGGGAAAAAGAAGGATGGATACCTTCACTATTAAATTCTTGTTGTCCTTTGGGAATTGTGGCCTTATAAGAATTTTCACTGAAATATGAGCATAAAGTTGGTTGAATATATTCATAGAATAAATCCAAGTGCACAAAAGAATATGTATCAAAACCTCTAAGAAATGGTTGGAAGTCATCATGAGAATGTTGTAATGGATCAATCCTAGATGGTTGAAGCAAATATGTGAATATATCATACTCATATTGGCAAAAATCCTAATCAACAATGCTTATGAATGTATGTTCTAAAGGAAACAATTTTTCATTCTTGATTCTAGGTCCATTATCATCGTCATAAAGGGGATCTCCATCAAAAGAAAAACAACTCAGATCCCATCTACGTCTTCCAACATGTATAAAATCA
>CBVK0102328328.1:0-12936 GCA_900067695.1 Picea abies
GATCTAATGAATAATAACTCAATAATAAATAGAATATTCTTTGCAGTTACAATATTTCAACGCTTTGCCTTAACAAGAAGGGTATTCTACAACATCATCAGGAGAGATAGAGGGTAGAAACATCAACAACATCTTGAAAACTGACTGGCATATGTATAAATCATCATAAGTTTTTCTTCATCATCAATATCATCATCCACAGCTAGGAGCTAGAATGGCATCATCATCATCTACATCAACATGGATTAGTATAACATTAATAGATCATCATCATCATCAATAACAACACAATTTGATACAACATCAACATCACAACATGAAGGCTGGAGCATCATCAACATCAACACAAGGATGGAAATCTTCAACATGAAGCTCGCATCTCAACAACATCAACACAAAGTTGGAAATCATCAACACGAAGCTAGTATGTCAACAACATCAACATGAAGATGGAAATCTTCAGCATGAAGCTGGCATCTCCACAACATCGACACGAAGCTGGAAATATTCAGCATGAGGTTGGCATCACAAAAACATCAACACGAAGTTGGAAATATTCAACACGAGGCTAGCATCACAACAACATCAACACGAAGCTAGAAATCTTCAGCACAAGGCTGGCATCACCACAACTCCCCCTTTCGAGGGAGGTCCTTTCAGACTATAACAAGCTTAACTCGAAAATGCTCAAACTTCATAGGAGACATAGGCTTGGTCAACACATCTGCAACCTGTTCATCTGTGCTAACATACTAGAGCTTTATGGCTCCTCTCTGCACCATATCACTGATGTAATGATATCGGATTTCTATGTGTTTTGACTTGTCATGGAACACAGGGTTCTCTGTCATCTTTATGCAACTCTGGTTATCATATAGAATCATAGTTGTTTCCATCACCAGATCAAATATACCTATCAACAACTTCCAAAGCCATATGGCTTCATAATTAACAGAACATGCATCAATGTATTATTCTTCTGTCATGCTGAGAGAAATACTTGATTGCTTCCTACTCTGCCATGAGATCATGGATGACCCCAGATTGAAACAACATCCTGAAGTGCTCTCTCTATCTGAGACACTTCCAACCCAATCTGAATCGGTATAACCACTTAGACTGAACTCATGATCTCCATTATAACTGACACCAAAATCTAATGTGCCCTTAAGGTACGTCATCACATGTTTTGCAGCAACCAAGTGAACACGTTTGGGCTCTACCAAAAATTGACTCAAGATGTTCACAACAAAACATATATCTAGCCTGGTGTTCGTCAAATGCATCAACGATCCAATGATCTATCTGTACAGCATAGCATCAATCAATTTTGACGAAGTGTCAACCAGGAGCTTCAACTTTGTTTCCATTGGTGTATTCATGGATTTTCACTCCAACATATCAAACCTCTTAAGTATTTCAATTGAATTCTTCCCTTGGTTAAGAAAGATATTCTTTGGGCTCTGCTAGACCTCAAGACCTAAGAAATAGTGCATTAGGCCAAGGATTTTCATCTCAAATTTTGCAACGAGCTTCTTCTTACACTCAGCAGCGATATTTTCTTCTCCAGTTAGAAATAAGTCATCCACATACAACAATAATATAATAGGCTCATCATTCATAACCTTGAAGTAAATGTTAGAATCTGCTTTACTTTTGGTAAAGCCCAAGCTCGTCAGGAAATTGTCAATTCTTCCACACCAAGCTCTAGGAGCTTGTTTCAATATGTACATAGCCTTCTTCAATATGCACAAATGAGTCTTTTTGTCTTCAACTTCAAACCCTTGAGGTTGTTCTATATGCACTTCATCTTCTATGACACCATTTAAGAAAGTTGTTTTCACGTCCATCTGATGTAACTTCCATTTCATCTTAGCTGCAAGGGCTATGATGGTTCTGAGTGAAGTGTATCTGGATACAGGAGAAAACATATCTTCATAGGCAATGTCTTCCTTTTGAGAAAATCCATGAGCAACAAACTTTCCTTTATATTTCTCAATACTTCCATCAACAACATGTTTTATCTTGTATAGCCATTTGGAAGATACCACATCCTTGCTCTTCGGTCTGGGAACTATTTCTGATACATCATTCTTTATAATGGATTGGTATTCTTATGTCATGGCATCAAACCATTCTTTCTTCTGAATAGCTTCTTCAAAGCAAGTAGGCTCATTATCTAAGATATCACATACCAAAACCATATAACTGGAGAATGGATTGGATTTCTTGACATGTCTCATGGTTCCTTCGGGGACACCATACTTCTCTGCATCTTGAATAAGTTCCCTTGCCTAGGCTGGATTTCTCTTGTGAGACATCGTCATCTAGGGAGGTTCTTGAGATTGTATTATGTCACGATATTCTAGAATCTCCTCATCGGGGGAAGTTATGACATCCCTCACTCGTTTTGCAACTCTGGGAGCCACATGCTCTTCTTCATGTACTTCTTCAAGCTAGCATCTTCTTGATTTCTTGAGCGTTGCATCTTCATAAAAGGTTACATCTCTGCTAATCTCAATATGATGGTAACCTGGTATGTACATTCTGAAGGCCTTGGAGTCGTCACAATATCCAACAAATATTCCCTTCTTTCCTGAAGGATCCAACTTGGTTCTCTTCTCTTTTGGAACGTGTACAAATACGGGACAACCAAATATTTTGAGATGGCTTACTTTTGGCTTCTTTCCAGAGAGCATCTCTTCAGGGGTTGTGAAACCAAGTGCACTATGGGATAATATATTATGTACATACATTGTTGTTCTTGCTGCTTCTGCCCATAAGTGCATTGGAAGATCTTGATCATGGATCATGGTCTTCACTGCTTCCATTATATTTATGTTCTTTCTTTCTACTACACCATTTTGTTGAGGATTGTAGGGAGTGGTGAGCTCCCTCTTGATCCCGACATCTTTACAAAAGTTTACAAACTCTTTTGAGGTATATTCTCCTCCATTATCTGACCTAAGTATCTTTATCTTTCTTTCAGAGATATTCTCTATCAAGGATTTGAATTCCTTGAATTTATCGAACACTTCATCTTTTGATTTCAAAAATTAAACCCATGTTTTGCGAGAATAGTCATCAATAAAAGACACATAGCATACATACCCATCGATGAAGGTTGATGGCATTGGGCCACATACATTTGAGTGAATGAGCTCTAGGACTCCTTTTTCTTTGTTGTCTCTCTTCGGGAAAGGGTTCTTGATGTTCTTTCCTTGTGCACATTCAATGCACACGCCTTCATGGTCAACATTGAATTATGGTAGACCTATGACTACCTTGCTTACATATGGTAATGCCTTGTAGTTAATGTGAGCTAATCTTCTATGCCAAATTTCACATGGATTCTCAATGGAATGAATCAAGGCTGCTTCTGAGTGACATTTTAGCTTATACAAGCCACCTTCTTATTTTCCAATAACAATAGCTTATTCCATGGTTTTTCCTTTGGGCCACATAAGAACTTCTCCATCTATGAAAGCAACTCTGAAGCCTTTCTTGTCTAACGTTGAGATAGAAAGTAATTTATTTGTCAAACCTTGTACATATAGTACATCCTTCATATTCATTAGGGTACTTTGATCAAGTTTGTAATTTGATTCTCCTACTCCTTTGATAGGGTACTGATAATCGTCTCTAAGTGTAACTTTCTGGGGAAAGATATTTTCTGTAAGGTAAGAGAGAATGTCTCTTTGACCTGTCATGTCGTGTGATTACGATGGGTATGTTACATAATGCCAGTGTATTTTTCCTAGCTACGAGTTCCCTTGAGATCCCAATAGTGATATTCTTGGTCACATGCACCAGAGAGACCCTGATAAATGAATGGTATAGTCTGATAGACTAAGAGCAATGAAGTGGTAAATTCTTTGGGTTGGGCAAGTTGAGAGGAAGATATCTGGAGGAAATCGAGATAGCTATAGGAGAATGCTAGTGAGTTGTAGGATTATCTGAGTTGTGAGTGGATAGTTAAAGACACACTCTTTTGTAGATTCATGTCCCTAGCTCCTGGGTGACTTGATGTTGAGATATAGAACAACAAGTATATGTTTGGGTGGAGAATCTATCCCAAGTAGTTGGTTACACAATTGTTTTAAAAGATAAGTGTTTTATCTTGTTTATATGTTGCATTTATGGTTTATTTTATTGTGCATTTACTCTTTGTATTAGAATGATTTATATGTTGTTGTGTTTGAGTTTAGTAGTTGCATTCATGCTTAATTCATAATGTTGTTGGTGTTTTTGGTTAATGGTATCAGAAATGGTTAAATATGTATGATTAGTAATTGGTAAGCTACAAGAACTATTAGCAGAAAGATTTTTGTTGTGTGTGTTTCTGTTGGTAGCACCTCAGAGGATTTTTTGGGGATGTTACATTGATTGAGGAAACTCTTGCATAGTTGGAAAGGTATCAGTGTGTACAATATGGTATCTTCCTCCATAGAAGGTTTGGTCCAAAACAAATGTCGTTTGATGCATCAAAATGGCTTCGGAAGATTTTAGATGGTTTTTTTGACCCAATTTTCCAAATTGGGACCGACCGCTAAAATGGATATGCAAGATGATTCCTCTAATTTTTTTCAACTAGAAAGTACCGAGATAGATGAAAAATTGTATAATGATCCAATATGGATCATAACCCCCCATTTAGGGAGGATTTTGGTCCCCAAAATCTTTACTAAGTGAGGTGACGAAACGTTTCCTCTACCTTCTCCATGGAGTACCATTTTGTCTTTCCTGGAAGTTGTCCTTTCAACCCAGTCTGCCAAAGGTCATGCTGCCCCTGTCTTGTTGTTCTGGACCTCTTCTGCAAAACTGTGTCCTATACCAACTATGCATGAGCATTTGGTGCTAAGACCTCTATGGTAGGTAGGACTTTCTCCTCCTCTCAATCCAACATGGAAGGCTCATAGAGTTTCAAATCCTCCACATTCTCTACGGAGTAAATACATTTGTATGGGGGTAGACTGAGTTTGTAAGCATTATCTCCCACCTTCTCCAATACCTCAAAAGGGCCATACCATAGAGCCTTGATCTTCTTATCAGGACCTTATTGTCTTTCCTTGTTTAGTTATAACCAAACATTATCTCCCACTTTGAATGATTTTTTTTGTTCTATGATGTTCATGTCATGCCTCGTACATTTCCTGTGACTTATTCAGTGTCTCTTGTACTTGCAAATGGATATGCTTAATATTTTAGAAAAACATATTTTCTTTTAATGCTTCTCCAATGGTGTCTTCCTTCTCTCCTCCTTTTTGTCCATAAACAAAATCCAAGCAAATACTAAAAACAAGTTTCAAAAAGGGACTTATCAATAGAAGTGTGGAACACTCTATTATAAGAGTATTGAATACATATAATATTTTCATCCCAGAACTTCGGATGATTCTAATTGTAACCCCTAAATGTTGGACCAAAGTTTTGTTGACTACTTTTTTCCCATATTTGCGTGGATGGAATATTGTAGATCTCTTGAATATTCCTGTTTAGGGCATGTGTGATGGATCAAGTGCCTAATGATGGCTCATGAGCACCTAGAGAAAAATGTCATGTTTTAAAGCCTTGGATTTTGATGTCGAACCATTACATGGTTCCTAAAAACCATCCTTGGTACACTAATCCTTGAAATGATGAATATATCTCACTTGTATGCTAATTATTTCCTATGTAGGGCTTGTGTGGCAGTTTGGGGCACTACACATGGCCTACAAGCACTAGAGTTAATTAGTGTAGCAGTAGACCCTATATTTCTACCTTGCACCATGTATTATCCCATGAGAACCATATCAAGTTATGTGTATCTCAAAATGGCCACCATATCCTTCTTACTAGCCAAAGATTCCTTTTACATGGCCTATAAGATGGCTTGGGGACTTGGACGTGGCCCATGATCCCTAAAGGAAAATTTTATGCCATAAGACTTTGTCTTTTGACCGAAGACCATGGATTAAGCCATCATAATAATCCCTATTGTTCCAAACCTCAAGATGTCCACTATATCTGTCTCAAACATCAGATTCTTAAGGTAGGATTTATGTGAAGACCCAAGGCCTCACGCAAGACCTCTAATCTAGAGAGATGGATATTATGGCCTAATACCTTGGATTTTGGCCTCATACCATTCCCTCATCCTTGGTAACCATTCTGATGCATAAAAACTTCAAATGCCCACCATATCAAACCCAAACTTCGAACATGGAATTGGCACAAGAACCATGCCTAGTGTGACACTCCTCAAAACAGTGAGGAGATCACACGTGTAAGCTAAATATTCCTTATGTTGGTTGAGCCACCAAGCATGGCCTATAAACCTTGAGGTAATTGTATGGCCTTAAATCCTGCTTGCTAAAGTCAATCATTACTTGGGCATTGAGAACTATCCATGGGATTACAAATCTCAAGATGGCCACCATAGCCTTCTTACAAGCCAAACATTATATATGTAGGGTTTGCATGATGGCCATCAAAATGTGCATAAAACTTCAATTCTTTGGAGGGCGCATTTTTTAAATGCATCACTAAAAAATTACCTCTAATTTTTTTTAAACATTGTTAGGAGGACCATCACTAGCCTGAACCTCCAATAGCCCAGCCTAAGGAAATTTCTTCCATTCAATTTAATTTGTTCACTTTAGAAGTCATTATTCTTTGTTGAAAAAGGGGTTTCTTGAACTTATAGAGTTATGTAAAAGGGTCATATAGACAATGACACTTATACACACTCTTTTTTCTCTTTTTCAATAAACTAAACTACTATCAAATACAATTCTACTTCCCTCGTATGTGAACAAACCTCTTAGAGGTTGTGTTTGTTTGGCATTTATCTCTATGTTTTTTAATCACTCGATTCTTCTCTCACCCTTGAGCTGCACCCAAGGATCAAATGTCAAGATTTCACTTCCTTTCAAGACTCTTCATCTCTTCATAGAAAGACATTAAATTATTTCCCCCACAAAAGAAATTTAAAATGGAAAATCACTTGTTAATAATGAAGTGAGTTTTTTTCCATATCTTTGCAAACTAAGGATAATTGTTAGGACATGTCAATATTTAAATCTTAAGACTCAAAGCTCGAAACTCAAGAGGTATGAATTACAAAGTAGTATAATATTTTTTTTTTATTGATTGACTTGTACTTTGTAAACGATAAAAGTTAGTTTTTCATGGATATACAATGATACAACTAGCATCACTAATCGCAATGTTGACTCTCATAATTACAACAAGGAATATTACAATAGTTGTAAAACTTGCTTAAAAAGATTTTTCTAGCCAACTATAAATATTTACATTATAAAATCATTATATTATATTATTATATTACAAAAATTTATTAAAATTTAATATTAAAAAATGTTATGATATTGATAATGTATGTTTTTCATAATTATGAGTTTTTTCATTCAAATATATTAGAATATATTTCAATAATATTTATTTAAAATATTAAAAGAACCACATGTGTTTAAAAATCTATCTCACTATGACAATTATATTCTAAAATTACAGAATGTGTATCTATTTTCCTAAAATATTCTATCTCAGTACGACAATCATATCCTAAAATATTTTATGGTATGTCTCTATATCATAGTATGTCTTTTATGTGTGTCTGCATACTTTGATTAAGCTCTTATTTTGATTTTTACATAGGAAGAGATGGAGATTTAAGTACTTTGTCAAAAATATGGAATAGTTGGTAAGTACTAGTAGGTTCAACGTTAAATTGGAAGAACAATGTCGATTATTTTGGTACAAACCTTCTATGGAGGAATATGTCATATTCTACACATCGATACCTTTCCAACAATACAAAAATTTCCTTAATCGGTGTAATGTCCCCCGAACTTCCTCTCATACGCTACCAGCTCAAACATTCATAAAACAAAATGTTTCTTCTAACAGTTCTTGTAGCTTACTAGTTACTGATCATACAAATTTAACCATTTATGATACCATTAATTAAATGCACCTACAACATTCTAAATTAAGCGTTAATGCAGCTTCTAAACTCAAACACATCAACAATAAATCATTATCATACACAAAGTAAATGCAACACTGAAAAATAAATAAAAATAAAAACATATATTTTAAAACAATTGTGCAACCAACTGCTTGGGATAGACAATCCACCCAACCGTAGACCTTTTGTTCAATATCTCAAAATAAATTCACCCCCTAGTTGGGACTAGGAATCCAAAAAAGAGAGTGTCTTTCACTGTCTACTCACAACTTAGATAATCCCACAACCCACTGATATTCTCCTAGAGTTATCTCGATTTCCTCCAGCTCTCTTCCTCTCGACCCACCCAACCCAACGAATGTACCCCTTTAATTCGCTCAGTCCATTGGGATGTACCATTTGTTTATCAGGGTCACTCTAGCATTGGTGACCAAGAATCTCACTACTAGGAAGTCGAGGGAACTCACTACTAGGAAAACTACACTAGCATTCTCCTACAACTATCTCGATTTTCCTCCATCTCTCTTCCTCTTGACCCACCCAACCTAAGGAACGTACCCCTTCACTACTCTCAGTCCATCGAGTTGTACCATTTGTTTATCAAGGTCTCTCTGACCTAGGTGACCACTAATCTCACTACTAGGAACTCAAGGGAATTCGCTGCTAGGAAAAATACAAGGAAAACAACAATAGGAATCTTGGTGCTCCAGTGCAACTCATATAGGACTTCACTCGTTAGGCCCGAAAACCTGGTTCTTATACACACTTGATAGCTTACTTATTTAGTCCTCACAATTCCAAAACACTCCTGAAATCGTCCATTGTTGTTTTCTCTAGCTCAAGTGCAACTCTTCATGTTGTCTACTCTCCCCCATACAAAAACATGACTGACTAAATCTTCCCTCTGTCCCATACCAATTTCCTCTACTTGATTGTCTGTTTGACTTACACTCTTTCCCAAGTTGATTGTACTCATCCCCATGCTCTCAATAAATATGGGATGTGACTCCTCACACCCACCCTCTTACGTGTATTTAATGGTTGAGCTCTTCTGCACTCAAGGGAAAATAAGAAGGTTCACTCAAAACATTAAAATCAGGAAAAATGAATGGGAATTAAACTCATGGATAAACCCCCTTTTCTAGACCCCTCCCCTCTTGTGGATTACTCAACCCCCAATATTTGTCCATGCCGCCCAACAACTAACATCCCATTTTATTTATTAAAATTCAGAAATACAACTCACATATACATCATTTGTCCATGGCCATACATTATATCTACATTAAGCATTAATTAAACTAGGGATTATAGCAAGGACGTTACAATCAGAGTTCGTATGTGAAATTACTTCCTGTCGCAGGTTAACCTACTATGTTTGCCACCATGGTATGAGCGGATGTCACATCATCCCCCATTACTCAAAACATGTGGGCATAGCCACATGTGGACTTTCAAACATATTCTAGAAGCTACAAACCTAATCACTAATTGAGGGCCAAGGAAGTCAAAATCCTAACCCTAGATAGCTATCGGGTTATGTTAAATATCAGGCCACTAGGTGGAGAAAGGGTTCTGTTATTTTGTATTGTATCTTGTTCCATAACTAAGAAAAACATCTAAGAGTTGTATTTTGTGAGAATAACAGAGGAGGAAGAGGATTTTATAGCAGTCATTCAAGCCATAGTGTAAAAATCTAACTCCACAGTGAGTTCTCGTTCCTTTGTATGTTCATTTTTATAACTAAAGAAAAGAGAGCAGAGCATAGGCCTCACCTTCCCACTGGGATTTCTCCCATATTGTGTTTCCCAATTCAAATATTTTGTTCATTTGTGTGGATGGTGTGTACACTGTATTTTGTGCATGTTCTTTCATTTTTATGTTTCAATTATTTCTTAAATTCAAGCAAAGCTAGCAATTAACTAATTCAGAATCCAAGGAAATAAACTACAAAAATACGATATTTTATAATGGTTTAAGACATGTTGTGACGAACCAATGGAATATCCACAATAGTTTACAGATCAACACTCTAGTACATAGGAAATGCATGTTGAAATAATGTAACTGCGAAGAGCATTCTTATTATTTTGTTATTGGATTAAATCCCCATTGTGGATTAATCATGTTATTATTATTGGATTAAATCCCCATTGAGGATTAATCATGTCATTATTATTATTATTGTTATTAGATTAATCCCCATTGAGGATTAATCAAGTCAGTAATTGTATAAGGACCAAATCCCCTTTTGCGGATTGGTCATCAGACAATTACAAAGTGCAGAATAAGAAGTCGGCCCCAGCAGTTATAATGAAAGGGTCAGAATTAATTAAAGGTGGGTTTACCCCCAGAGTGAGAGGTCGGCCCTGCCAGATGGTGACTCTTCACACGTGCCAGATTGATATAAATAAGAGGCTAGCGCCTCACTTCTTACACACACTTCACTTTCTCATTCTCTTATGAGGCAAGCTGCAATTATAAGTTGGTGAGAGGAGAAGAAGGGTGGCGCATCTCTTGAGGAGGAATTTTCTGTATTGGTTTGAGTTATCTCTTGAACATTGTATAAACTATTTATGATAAGGAAGTTTTTTCTAGGTTTTCTTCCCCTAGAGGGTTTCCCAGGATAAATGTTGTGTCTCTTATGGATGTGTATTTCTCAGTGATCTTGTTCTTATTATGATCTTATCTTATGAAATGCAAAGAACTATAATAATGGCATAAACATTAACAATGCACATAACACATAAGAAATGAACTCAAGCACATAACATCATGTTTTGATGAGGTCTGAGTTGACCTTGCATGGAGGGATGCTTTTTTATGATGATTGTTGGAAATAGTGGTTTCATTGATGTCAAGGGAAGAAAATATCAAAGTCAAGTGATTTAGCATCCCACCAAGGATGCTAGTTTGGGCATTAACAAAGCCTATAGACCTTATGGTTTGATCTAGTTCACTTGGATCTCGAATTAGACATCCTAGAAGAAGGAAAACGACACCTAGAGTTTATGAGTCTATATACCTTAGGGTTTTTTTCTTGCAATATTTGATTCTAGACCTATGAGGCTATAGTCTCAGGGTTTCAAATCTTCACTTTTCTTGGTCATCTAAGTCCAAATTCAGGGTTTTGTTTGACTCCATTTTCCCTAGGAGATAATAAGACACTAGTCTTAAGCTCACAAAGTGATACAAAACCTCAATTTATCACCTCTCTCTCAAAGAAACTAAGTAGTTAGACGCCTAACTACTTTCTCATGCTCAATATAACTCAACGCTTGGCAAACTAAGTAAATTTCTTCTTGTTGTTATAAATGTTTGCTATATCCATTAGGGCTTATTCATATTGTTTATAGCTAATATATATCACTCTCTTAACTTCATGCAACTATTGGTGGATAATTTGCAAGAGTTTCTATGGTTATTAGACATATTTTCATCCATTTATTTGTTGAATTAGAGATGATATATTGTTGTTGTCATAAGACAGTTATATGCTGAAGTATATCACTATTTACTGCAAGTTTTATTACAACAAGTCTTTCTCTTTGATAGCTAGTGCTTTGGGGCTCATTATTCATTCTTTAAGACTTGGTACTTGTCATTAAATGCATTGAAACACTTCTCACACATGCATACAATCAATTACCTTGTCTGAATTCATCCCAACCTTTCCCATTTCCCTAGACCTGGATTATCTTACCAAGTGACCAATATAGGGGGTCAAAGACTTGCCTCGAGCTTGCTATAGGATCCCTTGATGTCACAAGGGAAGTCTCCCTTGTGTTGGATCCTCATCCATCTCTAAATTGAGGGAAGTACTTTCCTAGGTGACAACGACTATTACTTTCAGTGGTTACGCAAGTTTAGCATCTTGTGAATGCTTTGCACAAGTGCTAATAAGATAATGTAGATCAACATGCAATGCAAAATAGAATAAACCAATTGATCGATCTTGACGAGAATTGTAGACATGCCTTTGATCATCTAGGAAAGAGTTAAGAAAATATGAAGACAAAGTTCAACAAGAAAGCTCGCCCAAGGTCTTAGAAAGGTGATCTTGTTCTCATGTGGAACAAAGAAATGAAAAGGCCTTATAAAGGTGATCGTGTTCTTGTTCTCATGTTCAAAAGAAATAACTTTTGAACATGAGTTCAAAATTCATTGGTTGGGTCCTTACAAAATTGAATATTTTGTAGGTAATAATTCTTTCTGCTTCAGTCATCTAGATGGAGAACAATAGCCCTTGTCCGTGAATGGGAAAATTTTGAAGATGTTCTATCAATGTAATGTTTGATGCCATGGCACATCCTTGTACAATAGCAAGTTTCTTAGCCTTTCTTACTTGTGTGTTTCATTTTATTGATTTCTACATTTTCATTTTGTTTAGAATAAAAGGTAAATGTTGCTCACATGTACGTACTTTTCTTTGAGATGTGGTGCTACTAACATTTGCTTGGCTATATTTCATTTACGCATGGATTTATTTCTATCTTAGGGAAGGGGAAAAGGCACTTGTGTCTTGACCCTCCCCTCCATTTGACATCCATTTGATGCAAATGTCTCAGGTCTGCAAGTTTTGCATCTTTTGGAGTTCTCTTGAACTCTCGAGATGAGCACATGTCCTCGAGTTGGATCCAACTATTACACCTCATATTCACTTCATTGAACCCTATATTTTTTCATTGTATGTGATCCATCATTTGAGTAGAATATGTATATCATTAAATCATGATGAGCCAAAAGTGTGGTTATATTTGTACTCATGTATTGTATTGGGCCATGCTTAGATGTTTATGTATCAATGAGGGGCCTAGAAGGTATCTCCACACCCCTTGTGGTAGGTCATGACTAGTTTTGGTCCCCATTTCAAGATATCAATTGTTCTTATGGCTTTGGCTGACTACCCCTTAGTGTCAGTAATGTGTCACCATGTTGGTCATTTATGTGAGATCGGAAGA
>CBVK0102328389.1:0-22736 GCA_900067695.1 Picea abies
ATCTTATGAAATGCAAAGAACTATAATAATGGCATAAACATTAACATTAACAAGAGATTATGTTGATATAATTCACACAACAGATCCTTGTGCTCCTCTTCACAAGTATAATATATTTATAAGAACTACTTAAGAACTTGGACATCACAGAGATTACCAATAACTATAGTGCACATATGTAAGGATATCCACTACTCTTTTGAATAAACAAAGTATAGTGGAGAGGGACATCGATACGCACAAATCACATGAGCTAAGTGGCACATATAATACTTATCTTGTTTGAGATGTACTTTAGTCGCCAATTTTTGAATAGATATCATGGCATCTTGACCCTTATGTTTTCTAGTGTTTTGTAGATAATTGACGACCTTTTGATGCTTTGGTAGAGAAATAACTTATTTTTCAAAGGATTCAACTATGGCTTGACATTTTGCTCCTTCGGTTCTTAAATGATCAATTTCAACAGAGTCCATTGGTTTTCCTTCTTCAATTTGTGCTTCTAATATTTCAAGCCCCTATTATGTTGGGGCAAATTTCGTAGCAAACCCTTCTTTTTCAATTGGAAAATGTATCAAGTTCCCAAATTGTTTCCATAATTGTGCTCTCAATTCTCATATGTTTATTGTCATGGGCACCCTCATGTAAAGCAGATGGTAGCCAGTCATACTATTCCTCAATAGATTGGACCAAAGTGCCTAAATATACCTTAGACCATATTTAATTTTCTTGGGTAACAACCAATTTTTATCGTAGCCTTCGATTTGCTTCTCTCAACTTCTTGGTGAACCTCACCAATGACATATAATATTGCTTATGCTTTAAAGAAAGATGCAAGAGATGGTACTTACCATAAAAAAGGCATTTCTTCTGCTTCTTATTTGTAAGGGTTTGCCATGTTTCTTTCATATCAACCATATTCATAACAATTGCTCGCTTTGAGTCCTTTGCAATTCCACCCAATTATGGCGTTGTAGGGTTATCAAAACGCTCGACCCCAATATCACTCTTAGTTGGTGTTGCAACTTTCATGGCATATTTTTGTGCCAATTTTGGTTTCACTACGATTTTTTTAGCTTCTACAACCATGCTTGACCATATTTTGTAGCACTCGAAGATTTTAGGGCAAGGAACCCTGTTATATGAGTTGCATCTTTTGCTTTCTGAGGAACTTCCCATAGGAAGGGGTTCATTTTAAATTTCTATGCATTGAGGCTTCATTGGAGGAATCCCTTGTTCCAATGGTTTCAACTACTTCTACAACCTCAATTGCTCCTGCAACATGTTCCTCCTCTAAAGGTTCATTTTCTTGTTCCTCTCGAGGCACTTATATTGCTACAAATGTGTCCCAACTCTGGTTTACCCTTGAAAGAGTGTCGCCCACTAGCAATTTAATCAAACTATGGTGGGATAAATTTTCCTCTAGGTTTTTTCTTTCGCATACCATTGTTTAACATTAATTGTGATTACTAGAGAATAAAATATGAAATGTAGATGAGTTGATTGTGCTCGAGATGGGTTAGTAGTTTAAAATGGTATCCATATAACAAACTATACCTTCCTTCATAGGTGAGGTATTTATGTATACACAATACAACCTTAAACCATGGTTTCCTTAGTAATGTGCATTGAACCCCTTTCTCCACCCCCTTCACTATTTTATCACTGACCAGGGAGTCAACACATGCAGTGGTTAACATTGTTCTTTGTTCAAATCGCCTCTTGTTGTCTTGTGTCAATCCTATAACTTGCATGAGGATATCATCAATAACTCAGATGTGCAGCCCTCAAACTTTTGCAATAGATAGTCTAAATGAAAGTGCAAATTCCATTGCAATGGACTTATCAAATCCCTACAATCTTTTGAAATATGTCATTAATCTAGCTTCCCTAAATATGCTCAGGACTTTTGGATTCTTACATATTATTTTTGTATCTTTTGGTTCATTTCTTATTGATGACCCACCCATTATGAAAAGAATTAAGCTAGTCAAGAGCAGTGGCATAGCAAGGAGAGGGTGGTAGTAGAGGAGGAGAAAAACAATCTTTTGAAGGATTGTCACTGAAATGGACATGTAGTGTGTGTAATGATGTGTCTTGAAGGATAACAAAGTAAGATGTCAGTGTATTTGGGAAGAAATTAAATAGTTTCAAGTATGGGGACCATGTGGAATCGTATGGTGAATAAAGTTGTGGCTTCCCAACAATCATGTGATCCCCCCCAGCCCCCCCACCATGCAAAAAGATCGTGCCCGTCCTTGGGCAAAGATGCCAACAAAGATTTAAAACACTAGAATAGGCACATGTAAATTTCAAATACAAACCATAAGTACCCATTGATTATTGAAAACAAAAGGAAGAAGAGCATACATGCACTTATCTAAGGAAAATTGAAACCTTTGTAGCAATGTAGTCGGTCAATCGAGCAATATTTGCATAGGTTTGGCTTACATGGATTGAAAACAAGTATGCATAGCAAGGATCCAAAGTAGTTGTTAAGTACTAAGGATCTGTAGCTACAAAAAACTGGGAAGGATTCTTAACCATTAAGGAAAGACAAGGATACATAGCATTTGAATTTTTCCACAACATTCTAGTGAATTCGTAGCGGGAGTGTTGTGGGTCTCGTAACCATGCTTGTGAAAGATAGTTCAAAAATGCTCACAGAGAATGGATTTGTAGCATATTTGCTAGATTCGTAGTAGGAAAAAATATGATGTTGAATTATGAAGGTTGGAATAGAGTCTCACTGCAATGTAAAAGAAGGTCTTCATAATGATTTTTGGTTCGGTAACATCACTGATGAACCAATAATAGGCTTGCAATTGAGTAAAAATTGTGTAGAGAAGATAGCATAACCTAGAAAATTGACACAAACAACATAGTTAAAATGAACCAAAAAGATGTAGTCTCTAGTTTTCCATCTTTCTTTTTTTAACTTTTCAAGCCTTATCTGCTAGCAAGATGATTTTCAAACAAAACCTATCTAACTATGCCCTCGATGGTTTTCATAGTTATATTTTCTTTAATTCTAGAGATGCTAACCATAAACTAATTTTCTAGCATCCCGAGGTCTAGTAGTGCCTAAAACAAGTTCTCACTACTGGATTTTTTTTTAAATATGTGTGTGTGTTGAAAAAGATTAAGCGATTGGAGGTACAAATGGCACAATCACTACACAAACAACCTCCAAATTTGAGTGAATGACAATATCTTTGTTGAAAGTATTTTTAAACAATAGCTTTTGATATAACCTCAATCGATGAACATAGGCCATGAGAGGGGTTCTATCTTCATCAATGGTACATAGCTTCACAGAACCATTGTCCCAAATGGTATCAATTTCATATGGTCCCATCTAATAAGTGCAGAGCTTTCCCTTAAAGTTTTTAAATCTATAATCAAATAAGAGAGCTAAATTTCTTGCCTGGAATTTCTTCTACTTGATGAACTTATCGTGCCATTTATCTCTCTATTGTTGAACAACAAAAATCTAATGTAAATTAGCTTGGTGATCCTCATCTATCTGATTGATATTTTCAAAGTGCTGCTTTTGAGCCTCTGAAAGGTCCATCTCCACCTACAATGAAGTGCTTAGTGTTTTTACTTCAAGTTCAATTGGGAGAACTACGTGCTGATCATACACGAGCTCATAAAGAGTGAAGGCAATGGTGTTCCTCCATGTGGTATGATAAGCCTAAAGATTCTCTGAAAGTTTGTTGGCCTAGTCCCTATGGTGAATCTGCACACTCTTGGTCAGTATGGATTCTAAAATTCTATTGGTGACTACCACTTGCTCATTAGCTTGTGGATGGTAAGATGTGGATGTCCTATGTCATATCTAATATTGCTTAATGATGTACTGGATGTGTTTTGAAGTAAAATGTGCCCCTTGATCCGTGACAATTTCTTAAGGTATTCCATATCAAACAAAGATTTCCTCACTGAGAAAATCAGCCACTACTTCTTTTATAGCCTTTAGGAGTGATTTAGCCTCAGCGCATTAGGTGATGTCACATAATTGGCACAAATCAAACTATGTACCTTCTTTTTGGATGGAGAGTTGATAGGGCCCACAAAATTTAGAGGCCATTTTTCAAAAGGTTCCACCATAAGCTAAGTTTGGAGTGGAATTTCATTATATTGTATGGGTTGTCCCATACATTGGAAACCGTCACAGTGTTTCATGTACTTCCAAGCATCTTGAAAAATTCTAGGCCAATAATACCCTAGATACATCACCTTGTGAGCAATGCTTTTGTCAATAAAGTGTTCTCCACAAAGTTCATCATGACATGCTTTAAGGATGTCATGAATCTCATCTTCTCTAACATAATAATAAATTATGATATTCAGCCCTATGCGAAAGAGATTACCCTAAACCTAGAAGTACATCACACTTTGCTTGATGATCTTTTGTCGCTCCCTTGGTGCTAGATGTTGGGGAAGATTCCCTACAACGAAATAATGAGCAATATCTGCAAACAATAGAGTTAGTAGATATGGAAAATAAATGTTTGTCAAGAAAAACATTCTTAACAAGATTGTCATCCCCATCATTGATAATCCTGGAAAGAAAGTCAACAACAACATTTTATTTCATGGGTTTGTCAAGGATGGTGATGTCAAATTCTTGTAGCAGTAATAACCATCTTGTCACTCAACCATTAGTAATAGGTTTATTATTAAATACCTAATGGAAAAATGGTCAGTATGCACAAATATTGGAAGTCGATTACGTAGTGACGAAAATTGTTAATAGTATGGACAACTACAAGATTTTTTTTTCAATTACTATATAATTTAACTCTATAGGGGAAAGATTCTTGTTGATGAAATAGATGGCATAGGGTCTTTGTTCCTCTTTTTGTTGAAGCACTAATACAATCATTCTATCTGAAATATATGTAGAGATATGAAAAGGAAAGGACCAATTTGACCCCCTTAACATTGATGCTACTGGCAACTTTCTTTTAAGGATTAAAAATCAAGTTGACATTGATTAGTCCAAGAGAATTCTACATCTTTGGAAAGTAATTAAAATAAAGGGGATGCAATCTTAGTGAAATTTTCAATAAAGTAATGGCAATAACCAACATGTCTTGAGAAACTATGATCATCCTTCTGAGTTTTGGGAATGAGAAGGTTTAAAATCACCTCTATCTTGGTTGGATATGTTAGAAAGTAATGGATGTACTCGTTTAACCATAGACAATATAACAATATTGTCACCCAACCATAGGCCAAAGGCACCCCGGAGCACCTTAACCTTGACAGAGAATTATTCCGGAAGCAAACCAATAGCCAACCAAGACTAATGCATAAAGATAACCAAGTCCGATCAGAAAGTCCAACCATAACCAACATAAAGTATGAGCCTAAACCAAGAAACCAGATTGTGGCAGCTGCCGACTGCAGTTGCTCCCCAGACTTGCACACTAGCCCAGTTTCTGTAGTGAGCACTTCTTCCCAACTAAAATTCTGAGCTGTGTGTACAAAATGAGGTCTGGCTACTTGTATTTATATTGTTTCCTGAGCTTTGTGGGATGACTTCTCATTATGGATGCTAAATACTTAATATTAATTATTTCCTTAAGCCGACTTGTCTTCTAGGGTTAGGTTTAATGCTTTAGGGTTTCTTCTTGCTTCCTAGAATATTCTATTCTCATCAGGGTTACACATGGAGGTAAATACCTCCCGCAACTACCATAATATCAACAAGATCTACTTTGATACATGTAGGGGAAATATGGTGACCAAGTACAATTCTCTCTATCAAAAACATATGGAATTTCTCATGAATGAGAGAGATTCATTTCTTGGCATCTTATAAGGAATTTTCCTTGGGTTATCCATAGCCTCCTCAAACGTGTCACCATACACCGTAAATTCATCCGTGTATACCTCTACACAATAATGATTAGATTAAAAAAATATACCAAGAATAGATTGCTAAAAAGTAGCAGGTGCATTGCAAAGTCCAAAGGGAAATCATTCATTAAGCATAAGTCCCCCATGTAAAGTAAAGATTGTCTTATCTTGATCCTCTAGGGATATTTGGATTTGATTGCATCTGCTAACCATGTCTAGGAAAGAAAATAACTTCTTTCTTGTAAATGTATCAAGGACTTGGTCAATGAAAGGAAAAGGGAATTGGTCTCTTAGGCTAGCTTTGTTTAGCTCCTTATAATCAACATATATATATGTTACTTCCCATTTTTCTTGGGGATAATTACAAGTGGTGAAACCCATTATCCATTTGAGATAGTGTAACCAAAATTCACATTAAGTAGTTTTTGTAGCTCTTCTTTCACTGTCTCTCTCAACACATGGTTCAATCATCATTGGGGTTGTTGAATAGGTCATGAATAATTATTTATGTAGATGTGGTTAGTCCAAAGATCAAAATGAATCCTCTTCATATTAGTATGTTCCTGGGTAAATGTACCACTATTATCCTGCAATAACTTAAGCAAATTTCTTTCTACGGGGTCTCTAGCACAGGATTAAAGATAGTTACTGACTTAACGAGAATTGTGATCTCAAAACAAGAACTCTAGCACAAAAAACTCGTATTTTTGGGTTAAAAACACCAAAATCAGCCCCCAAATAAAAAAATAGTGCTACCAATAGCACCCTTTTCTAGGGGGTGGTTAAAATTGTGACTTTTTTAAAATCACGACCTTGACAATCAATACCATTGCAAACAAAACCTTGAAATTAACCCTCAAATTGAAAAGTGATGCTACCAAGTAGCACCAATTTTATTTTTGGAGTTAAAATTACAACCTAATTGGAACTATGGCCTTGAAAAATATATCAGTTGCAAACAAAAGAAATTAAATTGGCTCTTAAATCGAAAAGTGGTGTTTAGTTGAAATTTATTTATTAATTATATATATTTTTAATAAATTTACATTAAAAATAAATAAATTGAAAAATTAATCCATAACAAAAAAATAAAAAAAAATACACCATTTCTTTCACAACAAGAAAGGCATAACATCCCCTGAATGGGGTGTTATCCATTGCTAATGGTTGTTGAGATGGATATGGGTGACCACAACACTTGGCACCATGAGCCCTGAGCTAGGTGTGGGAGCGTGGGAAGATCTCCACTGCAAGATTGGGATTTTGACGCTCTTTCGTATCATGGGCACTTAAACCTTCGTCGAGAGATGCAATATAACATTGTGGATGCAATGGCTCTTAAATTTTGGTACTTGGCTCTTATGAAGACATTAACGACCATTACTCTATCGTGCACAAGTGAAATGATGGCCAATTGTCTCCTGGTTTTCATCAATTCTGCGACTTCCATTCCAATTTGGTATTGTTTCTCCCATTGCTGGCATTGGAATAGGCATAAGGTCGTTTCAGTTTGGGTGACGAAGGCTACTATAGGATTCACCACGTTGCCCCAAAGGGGACTCTCCAAATGTGGCTAAGGTGATCATATCCCTCCTGGGCGTATTTCCATTGGTCTTAGAAGCTCTGGCTCTAGAAGCAAGAGGCATAGGTCCATGAATTCTCCATGGAGCTTGACCTCTGCTTGTCAGCGTGACAATGGAAATGCTTCCACTGAGTAGGGATGCAATGTAGAATGGTTCGACCGTCATGGAAATTCTCTGGGGTTCTCTCCAAGCTCTTTCCCGTGTCCATCCTCTCCTTCCAATTCTCCACAAGTCTCTCCTCCCAGGACATCCAACCATGACTTTGGGGAATTCTCTTTCGACTCTCCATGCTCCTCATCCGGTGGAAGAATACAACGCATTCATGATGCCCTGGGCATCCTCCAACAATTGATCTTTGAGCTATGCAGTGAGGTATCCGACCTCAAATTTCATCTAGAGTTAATGGAACATCGAATCTCCATGTTAGCGGAAATGAGCTATAGTCCCAGTGCCTTGTCAACTCAGGATACAACACGCAAGCAACGACCTATTATTTTTCCCTTGGGGCGTCTTGGTGAAAATTTGACTAAAAGCCAAGTTCAGTCCTCTGATTAAATGTCTGTATTTCGGTAGTAAGATTATCTTTTCAGTTTTGTTATATTGGCCATCTCTCTGGCCTAGATGCTATGATATATTTAAGTTTTTAGTTCAGTTTTTTGGTCCTGCGAGGCACATTATACTAGACATTATGCTGATGCCGAGTTGGTTTCCATCCATGGCAACTTTAGCCCCTACAAAAACATGTATATATGAAATGTTTTTTTATGAAAGATAATACATAGAATACTTACAAAGAAAAGGCATCACAGACACACACATATTAAATGCAAAAAACAAATACACCGATGAAAAAAGTAAAAAAAAAACATTTTTTCCTTTAAAAATGAAAAAAATCCATGTATGTTCACAATTAAAAATGGATAATGCAATTAAAAAAAAATGCAAAAAACAAAAACAAAAGGAAAAAAAAAAAAAAAAACTTAAATAATTGTTGGCCCTTGACCAAGTTTTGAGGATCCTTGGTCATGTTTGACCTATTTTGAGGACTTCGACAGGCTGTCAAATGCGGAGCAGACGAAGCGGAGATCACGGGATCTCGACCCCTTTTAGGGCCCTTTTTGGGTTTTGGTCTTATCTAATGGGTATGGGAATGTTGGCCCATGGGTTTACCCATGATTAGGTCTATTTTGTATGTATAAATAGATGCTAGGGCGATGTAGTGAGTACGAATGGCTAAGTGCTAGAGTTGGATCTGTGTGATCAAGATTTGTAAGTGCTTTGTGCATACTGTGTGAGACTTGTAGAGCTAAGTGCAAGTCATTGTAAGAGACTGTGTGAAGACTTGGTGCTATACCCTAGCGAGAAGAAGGAGGATCTGGCGGAGTGCGCGCAGATCTCTTGTCTTCTGTGGAGTAGAACTTGGATGATATGTGCCTGAAAGAAGCTTGACCAAAGATAATAAAGAAGAGAAGAGTTGGTGGACATAGCCCCAAGGTGGGGGTGAACCACGTACATGTTGTGTTGCTCTGCTTTGTGCGATGTATTGATGTGTTTATATGTTTATTTTCTTAGTGCTTTAATATAGATGAACGATTTGTTGATGCTTAGTGCTTAATAATATGGATGGATGTTCGATATTACTGATATACATATGCTTAGTGCTTGAATATGCTAGATCTGATCTGTTTCGTCGTGCTAAGTGCTGCTAGATGCTAGATCCAGTTGAATACTGCAATGCTCTGTAATTAGGGTTAAACTGCACTGTAACCGAGACTGAATATTGATGAATGTTAACTACTAAGTGCTATGTTAAGTGTTCAAATCACAGATTTTTGTCCCAGCTAAGGTTGCAGACATTTGAGTCCTAAAACCACCCCTGCCTCTACCTCGGGTGAGGCTTCATCTGCTTCGTAGGTGTTGCCGAAAGGGCCGATAGCTAGGGTTTTTTTGGTGCACTGTTGTAGCGTTGAACCCTAGGTATGCCCCTATGCCAACAAATGGTTCCATTTTCGGGACCTGAAACTGTGATTGCTGGAAACTAAGGAAAAAGAAGATTTGTGGGAAGATCTTACCTAAAACTGTGAAATCTCTGTGCATAGATCTGTCACTCTAGTGCACAGTATTCTACTCGATTTGTGAAGCTCTGTGCTAAGAAAAGAAGTCTGATATGAAAAAAAGAGGTAAGATCTGAATGCTTTGTGCTCTGATAAAGGTAAGAATAGCGAAAAGTTTTAGATTTGGAAGCTTTGTGCTCTGCTGAAGATAAGATTAGTGGAATTTTTTGTTTTCAAAGTATGGATCTAGGTATGTTTGATAAGATTTGTCCTAGCTTGAAAACTAGGGAACTGATATAAGAAAAAAGATTTGATATGAATAGATCTTATAAGAATAGTGAAAGATATGTTATACCTATGCATAGAGAGAATGTTTGGACTAACAAATGGATGCAGGATCCTAGAAAGAAGTTTTTGCAGGTTAGCTACCATGATCCTAGTGCATAGTATAGGAAAGGCTAGGGATCATTTAAGAGAAAGAGAGGATTAACTCTTTGTTACAGTTGCAAAAAACTGGGACATCTAGCTAAGGAATGCCCTGGAAGAATACCTAGTTGCCTCTGTTGCAAAGCTATGGACCATGAAGTTTTGGATTGCCCTAGAATGATTGCTAAGGTTGAAAGGATGAATATGAGACAAGAAAACCACGAGAAAGGTCAAGCAACTAAGATTATGACAGAACCCCATAAAGAATCAGAAAAAGTATTGCTACAGATGAAAGAAACCCTGAATGACCACCGACATATCATCTTATTAGAGATCTTCAAAGAAAAAGAATGCATTGAAGCAAGAATATCAGACTTTGACATTGACTGTGTTTTGGATGAAGAAACACAGGTGAATATTATGACAGAAAGAAATTGGAAAATTCTAGGAAAGTCTGCTATGATTTTTTCATTGGGAGAAATAGGGTTATTTAGAGGAAAGCTAATAAACCTATGTGGAAAACTTACCCAGATATCTATGAGTGCCAATGGAACTTCGACAAAGGAAGAATTTGAAGTTGTTAAATTTATTGAGAACAACGCTCCATTTGCTATGTTACTAGGGAAACCTTGGATTGAAGGAGATCATGCCAAAAGAAAAGAAGAAGAAATCTTAGAGTAGAAGAAGCAAGAGTTGAAAGATTTCATGATTAGGAGGATCGCACACTTGATTGAAGAATAGGAGAACCGAGAAAAGCTATTTAAGACTAGAGAATTGTATGTCGAAGTATTAAGAACACTAGAAGATTTGCAGGAGACTAAAGTACCTATTCCCGATACAGTTGAAGTATTACCCCTGATTTCTAGGAAAGAATCTTACTAGCACGAAATTACTCTACCGAAAGAAGATAAGAATCAAAATGGACAAAGGAATTTCGAGACGAAGGTCACCAGAAAGAAGGATAGAAAACTAAGTAAGAAGAAAGCTAAGATTGAAAAGTTACAGAAGGTTCTAGAGGGAACCTCGCAGAAGGAAAATTTGCAAAATTGGAACTTCGCCAGGATATCAGAACAACGTCACATGGCACTTCACCATGGTGAAGAAATATAGTCATTGGAAACAATATAACCATTAGATCGACGACCCAGATGGGTAGAAAGGAATTTATGATCAGAAAGTTCACCACCAAACCGATGGGACCGCGCCATAACAAACATGACTGAGTTAATGAAGGATTCTCACCCGTTGCAAGAGATCCGTTGCCAAGTTATCTATTTATCCCATCGCGCCACACAACGAGAACACTTTTGCTAACCGTGAATCTGAGTCTGCAGACTAGTTGATTTCACACAGTGATCATCGTGCTATTACCATTCATCCCATTGCATTGAGCAGTTACTCTTCGAACCCGAGATATTCAACCACTAGTGTGCATGTCGGACAAGCTTAGAATTGCAGAGAAAATTGTCGAAGAAGTTCTCATTGACCTAATGAATGAAAGAGCAATGTCTGAAAGAGCAATGTCTGCAAGTATTCAAGCGTTATCGATGAGAGGAGTGCAAGCCTCCCCGTTGACTGCTCACGGAGCCGAATCATCCCGACCATCAGCGGAAAAGAGAACCAAACACATAAATGACCTAGCCAATGCAAAGTTGATCCTGTCCATATTTCCCGATTACATCCCGCCTCTAGCCGGCGCGGTGAGTCAAGATAGTGTGCCAAGATATTTTTAATACTCTGTGATTACTGCGTACCTTCCGAAGGGGATACACGCAGTTCGCGTGCGGCAGGACAAGATCACGGCATTGAATTTCAATGACTTCAACCTCGAAGATCGCAAGAACTACATTATGCTCACCCCATACAAATACCTAACCAGGATGAAGGGGAAGAACTCAAAGATAATCCCCCAACCATGGACGATGAACCATGCGCAGTCCACCCTATTAAATGTAATGAAAATCCCACACTTCGAAAGGTACCAGAAAGTGAACGCCTGTGTCAAGCTATTTCTTTCATGTTACCATGGCGGCTATGTATGGCTAGACCATCATATTACAGTCGATCCAATGTTGATCTATAGGATCACAGGATTAAGTATGCAAGGACCCGACCCACAGGAGTTCTATCCAGAAAAAGCCACATATCATGCACTAGCACAGAAGATCAAAGATACATACGACGATGTTGAAAAGGGAACACGAGGATACAAGGTAGCCTCCATGTAGAATGACACAATGCACCTAGCCTACCAGCTAATAGCTGAAAAGTTAGTAAGGAAGAACATACCTATGTAGATCAAAAGATTTGTCGTTGACCTCGCAGGGAAGTTCGTGGACGGTCTACAGATGAACTAGGTGAAGTACCTAGTTAATTAGTTGGAACTAGACTGTCGCGAAGCACAAGATCAGGGCTACAAGTTTCACTTTAGCTGGCTCCTAATCCTCATCACCTTTTTTTCCTGGGAGATGCCGGAAGGTGCGATCTTTCCAGATATTGAACCATTCAAGCCGCTTGCTGCGAAGTTCACCACACTTTGGTACTCGAGTGATATGAACAAACAATGGCAATCGAATGTTGTTCTTTACACTTATTACCTTCATTTGAATAGAGCCATCGAAGCTAAACCTCGCATGACTCTGAACACCCTACAGATTTTCCGACCCATGATGAAGTTCTGCGTAGATCGACACTTCATCTACATAACAGCGTGAGTCGATGAACATAAGGAGCAGCTTCAGTCGTACTACAAGCTCACAGAAGAGGACCTTGAGGAGATCACTAAGGACTAGTCGATAAACCTCCTTATTCTGGTAGACCCTACAGAGATGTCTGAACTTGACAGCCCAGAGACCATGAATAAAGAACATGATACACCCGAGCCCAATAGAACGAAGAAGACCGAAGAGGTCCAAGATTTAAGCAGTGCCTCAAGAAAGACTGCTTCATTATCACTGTTAGGACCACACAATGTACCTTTTTACCCATACTTTTTGCCACTATTACACTCTTGATCACTCACATTTAAACTCACATTATCACTTTATCCTATCTTTCCAAAGGTATATAACGTCTCTTCTCTTTACTATACGTTTAATCTGTTTTGCATATGATTTCACATCACTCTTGTACTTAACCATTGATTAGAAATGTATAAGTGTTGAAACAGTTCAAACTGCAGACTAGCATTTGAGGCCTGTTGCTGAAACAACAATTCACAGAAGCTGTTACACAGTCCATGGTCACGATGCTGAAACACAGAGGAAGTTGTTACATAGTCCATGGTCGACGATGCTAAAACACAGAAGCTGTTACACAGTTCATGATCAACGATGTTGAGGAAGCTGTTACACAGTCCATGGTCACGATGTTGAAACACAGAGGAAGCTGTTACACAGTCCATGACTGACGATGCTGAAACACAGAGGAAGCCGTTACACAGTCCGCGATCAACAACAACTCACACAGATTGACCACAATAGCTGCACTGTGAGCCAAGCATCAACCATCGCTGCTACCTGAGAAGTGCTGAACAATCAAAGCGCAAATCCCGTGGTTGAAACAACCCGCGATTTGTGATGCCAAAACAACATGCAATAGCAACAACAAGAAATAATTGTTACTCTAGTCGTAACAGCAACACCTCATTCAACACTTGTAATAGCATTCTATTGCGGGAGACTAGGACATCCTATTTCAGTTTAGAAAGTCAATCTAACTAAGAATAGGACTCATATATACATCTGTAATTTTTTATCAATTGTATCGAAGGGATTCCCTCTTTAATAAGAGGAAATCATCATTCGAAGAATCTCTAGTTTTTGTACTAAGAAAGTTTCACAGAGAAGGACGTACTTCATTTTCAGATTGTAATATGATACATTGATAAATGAATAAAAGACTGTTTTGAGCATCCTTCTCTAGCCTCTTCGTCTCAGGGGAATCTTGTGAGAAGGGAGGGCCCACATTCTTCACAAGATTCACCCGTTAGTTTTATAGTGTGTTAGTGTGAATTCTGTTGATGCCTTGATTTATTTCTATTTTGCTAAAACACTACTTAAATGAATTATGCTTTGCTAAAACACTACTGAACTCTGTCTTACTAATCGATTATATGGTTTATGTTTTGGTAGTTATTAATCGTTTTAGTTGGCAATCCTGTGTGATGAATTTGAGGAAGTTTGGTAGTCAGAGACTGGTATTGAAGGTTCCTGCTTAAGGGAAGGAATTAGGGTCCTGTTCTATGTTAGAAGTAGTTAGCTTTCAATTATTTTCATGAGTGTGTTAATCAGAGACTGGTACTGAAGGTTCCTGCTTAAGGGAAGGAATTAGGGTCCTGTTCTAGGAATTAGGGTCCTGTTCTCTGTTAGAAGTAGTCAGCTTTCAATTATTTTCATGAGTGTGTTAATCAGAGACTAGTGTTGAAGGTTCCTGCTTAGGGGAAGGAATTAGGGTCCTGTTCTCTGTTAGAAGTAGTCAGCTTTCAATTATTTTCATGAGTGTGCTAATCAGAGACTGGTGCTGAAGGTTCCTGCTTAAAGGAAGGAATTAGGGTCCTGTTCTCTGTTAGAATAGTTAGCCTTCAATGCATTAATGAGTTCATGAAAGTGTGTTAATCAGAAACAAAGTACTGAAGTTCCTACTTGGGAATAGGGTCCTGTTCTCTGGTTACAGAATAGTTTTTCTTTCCTGTTGCAGTTGTTATTTTAATGTAATCCAGGATTCTTTAAATTAATCATCTCTTTAAGCTCTGCAATGAGTAGGTTGCTTTTCTGTAATTCCAGTTAGAACTTCAGTTCATTCAAGGCAAGTGTGATTAATATAGTTTCCTTTACTACAACTCTAGGTTGCTTTTGGAATTGAGCATATATAGTGCGTGGTTACCTTAGAAATAAACAGACTTACTTGGGTTGACAATTTATGTAGCACTTGATTGTTTGAATTAATTAAGCAATTATAGTGACCAACAATCACCTGACCGAGGGGGTGATGACGAAGTAGAAGAACTAAATGGCAAAGGAACTGAACAGAAGCTAGGCAAAGTAACACCACCAAGAGACAAGGTTGATCCCCTGAAGAAGAGGAAGGTTTCTCCCCTGAAGCCTTCTTCCTGGAAGAAATTGAAAGCCACCGTGACCAATATGAAGACTGTGCTTACTGCCAATGATTTTGACTTCATCATAGCAACTCTAAATGACGCTTCGCTGGAAATCGTGGAGAAGCAATAAGCTAAGAAAGAGGAAATGTATGATAGAATTGAGATTGAACTTCGAGGGGTACAACAGGCCCTTCAGTCCAGTCACGCAGTCTCCATGGAGCCCCTGCCATCAGGAGAACCAGAGTTGGGAGATGAGCCAGCCCAACTCCATCGACTAGTTGATGCGGTCGAAGCTCGCCTTCGTCGCGCTCAAGAAGAAACGGAACAAGCCACCTAGGCCTTGAAGCAAGTGCAAGGTGTAATCATAGAACAACGCAGAGCTGCAAAACAAGAGAATGTTGCTCTCCAGGAAAAGTTTGAAGAAGAGAAAGTACAGATGCAACAAGAAAAATAACAGTTTCTCGTAGAGCAACTCAAAGTGAAAGAAGCAGTCAACAGAGCACTCCGCTCTGTGACAGGCTTAGAGAAACAAGAAAAAGACTGAGTCATGCATCAAGTAGAGTAGCTCGCAGAAGCTATCCAACAGCTACAACAACGAATAGTAGACTTAGAGCTCCGCACCGTGCCCAACACCCCGCAGGATGTGAGGGATCAAAGAGAAGCAACTTCTCACAATGTAGTTGAAAGAATCAAATCCCTTGTCCTGGAATGTATGAAACTCATTGATCTCAGTGCCCATACCTACAAGCAACTCAATGAGAATCCAAAACTAAAGGCACTGGAGTCGCAGCTCCAAGAGGCGAAGTACCAAGCATAAACGATACAGGCGTAGTTGAAGCCCCTATCATCTGTGGAAAGAGTGAAGCGATCCCAGGAGCAATGCACTACCCAACAGTAGGTCCACACTATCCAGATAAAATCTATGGAAGTGACTCAAAGGCTCCAACCTGTATAGGATAAGGATTACCAATTGTTCACAAAGATCGAAGGTCGAGGAGCGGAACTGGAGCAAGTCGTCATTGCAACTGAACAACACCTAAAGTGACCTATCAACGAAGTAGTCATACAAGAGTTCGTTGAACAAGAGGTTGAGGCACAACACCAAGTCGAAGAAGCTTGAGCCAAGCTTGAGGCTTTTGAAGCAGAACTAGTATGATCAGAGTGACTCAGGACGAGTCGCAGGGGAGTGTTGGGGGCCTGTTGGCCCTTGACCAAGTTTTGAGGATCCTTGGTCATGTTTGACCTATTTTTGGGACTTTGACAGGCTATCAAAGCGGAGCACAAGATGAAGCGAAGATCACAGGATCTTGGCCCCTTTCTGGGTTTTGGGCTTATGTAACGGGTAAGGGAATGTCGACCCATGGGTTTACCCATGATTAGGCCTATTTTGTATGTATAAATAGATGCTAGGGAGATGTAGTGAGTATGAATGGCTAAGTGCTAGAGTTGGATCTATGTGATCAATATTTGTAAGTGCTTTGTACATATTGTGTGAGACTTGGAGATCTAAGTGCAAGTCATTGTAAGAGACTGTGTGAAGGCTTGGTGCTATACCCTAGTGAGAAGAAGGAGGATTTGGTGAAGTGCGCGTAGATATCCTGTCTTCTGCGGAGTATAACTTGGATGCTATGTGCCTATAAGAAGCTTGACCAAAAAAAATAAATAAGAGAAGAGTTGGTGGGCATAGCCCCAAGGTGGGGGTGAACCACATACATGTTGTGTTGCTCTGCTTTGTGCGATGTATTAATGTGTTTATATGTTTATTTTCTTAGTGCTTTAATATAGATGAATGATTTGTTGATGCTTAGTGCTTAATAATATGGATGGATGTTAGATCTCACAGATATACATATGCTTAGTGCTTGAATTTGCTAGATCTGATATGTTTCATCGTGCTAAGTGCTGCTAGAGGCTAGATCTGGTTGAATACTGCGATGTTTGTTAATTAGGGTTTAATTGCGTTATAACTAAGACTGAATATTGATGAATGTTAACTGTTGAGTGCTTTGTTAAGTAATAGAATCATATATCTGTGTCCCAACTAAGGTTACAGACATTTGAGTCCTGCAACCACCCCTGCCTCTACCTCGAGTGAGACTTCATCTGCATCGTAGGTGTTGCCGAAAGGGCTGGTAGTTAGGGTTTTGTTGGTCCATTGTTGTAGCATTGAACCCTGGGTCTGCCCCTATGCCAACAAACCCCGTGACCTATGTAGGTATGTTCTTTCTCACTAGCTTTCCTGCGATCAGCTGGCAGGTCAGGCGCACTGTGCCATTCTGGATGGAAGCTACCTTGTAGCCTCGCATCCCATTTTCTACATCGCCATAGGTATCCTTAATACTTTGTGTCAGGGCACAATCTGCAGCCTTCCCTGGGTAGAAGTCTTGTGGGTTTGGTCCCTGCATGCTCAATCCGGTGATCCTATGGATCAACGTCGGATTGACTATGATGTGTATGTCTAGCCATAGATAGCCACCATGGTATCACGATAGCAGGAGCTTAACACACACGTGAACCTCTTGGTGCCTTCCAAAATGTGGAATCTTCATCACATTCAAGATGGTGGACTACATGAGGTTCATAGTGCATGGTTGGGGGATTATCCTCGAGTTCTTCCCCTTCATCCTAGTCAAGTACCTATGAGGGGCGAGCATATTGTGGTTCTTACAGTCCCCTAGGTTGAAGTGTTGAATTTTAACGTCGCGATCTTATTCTGTTGTGTTCTAACTGCACGTATCCCCTTTGGGAGGTACGCAGTAACTAGGGTGTAATCAAAGTCTCTAGGGACACTGCCATCACTCACCGCGCCAGCCAAAAGCGGGATGTAGTCAGGTGGGATAGTTAGGATTAACTTTGCATTCGCCAAGTCATCTCGATGCTTGGTTATTTTCTCGGCTGCAGCTCAGGATGGCCCTGATCCGCGAGCAGTCAACGGAGAGGCTTTCACTTCTCTTGTCGATGAAGCTTGAATCCCTGTGGACATTACTTTTTCAGACATTAGATCCATTAAGACTTCTTCTACACACTTTTCAGCTTCTCTGAGTTCGTCCAACATACACGCTCTCGATCGGATAACTTAGGTCGATGAATGAATGCTTAATGTAATAGAACAGGTGGTGAAATCTCAGTAAACACGGAATGGTAGCAATGAAGTCTCTAGTTGGTGCAGATACAATTCGCAAAAGTGTTCTTGGTGCAAAAATCGACGAACTAAGCAGAAAGCGAGGTAACAGATCTCTCTAATAGGTGAGAATCCTTCATCAATGCAGTTATGTCCATTGCGATGCAGTCCCAATGGTCTGATGATGAGCTTTCCAATCATAATTGTTGTTTTAACTATTCGGGTGTCGATCTAACGGTTATAATGCTTCCAATGGTCATATCGCTTCGTCGTGGTGAAGTGCCACGTGGTTTTGTTCTGATATCCCGATGAAGTTCCAGTTTTGCAAGCCTTCCTTCTGTGAATTCCCCTTTGGAACCTTTTGCAACTTTTTGATCCTTGCTTTTGTCTTACTAAGTTTTTTAGCCTTCTTCCCTGTGATCTTTGTCTCGGTATTTCTCTTTCCATTCTGATTCGTATCTCCTTTTGGCATAATAACTTCGCTTTGTTGAGATTATTTTGTAGGATTCAAGGGCAATACTTCCTCTCTATATGAGGTAGGTGCTCCACTCTTCTGTCAGTCTTCTTGTGTTCTTCCAACTTCGACAACCCGGTCTCTGGTCCTAAGTTGCTTCGACTTGTCCTCCTGCTCTTCTACCAAGCATGTTATTCTCCTAGTCGTGAAATCTTTTAATTCTTTCTTTTTATGTTCTAGGGCCTCTTCTTCTTTTCTCTATATTTGATCTCTCTCAATCCAGGATTTTCCTAACAACATAGCAAATGGGTCATTGTTCTCAACGAATTTAACAACCTCAAATTCTTCCTCTGTCGAAGTTCCATGAGCACTCATAGATATCTGGGTGAGTCTTCCACATAGGGTTATAAACTTTCCTCTAAATAATCCTATGCCTCCCAATAAAGGAATCATAGCAAGCTTTTCCAAAATTTCTCAGGTTCTTTTTGTCATGATATTCACCTATGTTTCCTCATCCAAAACACAGTATATGTCAAAGTCTCTTATTCTTGCTTCTACGCACTCTTTTTATTTGAAGATCTCTGATAAGTTGACATTTTTGTGATCATTCAGGGTTTCTTTCATTCGTAGTAATACATTCTCTTACTCTTTTTGGGATTCTGGCATGGTCTTAGTTTCTTGATCTTCCTTAGGGTTTTCTGATCTCATATTCATCCTTTCAACCTTAGCAATCATTCTAGGGAAATCCAAAACTTCATGGTCCATAGCTTTACAACAAAGACAACTAGGTCTTCTATCAGGGCATTCCCTAGCAAGATGTTATGGTCTTCTGCAACTGTAACAAATAATTAATCCTCGCTTTCTCTTAAATGATCCCCAACCTTTCATGTACTGCGCACTAGGATCACAGTGACTAACCTACAAAAAATTCTTTCTAGGATCCTGCATCCATTTGTTAGTCCAAACATTCTTTCTATGCATAGGAATAACATATCTGTCATTATTTCTATCCGATCTACTCATATAAAATCTTATGTCTTCTAATTGTGCCCTAGTTTTCAAGCTAGGATGAAATTTATCAAATATGCCTAGATTCATATTGTCGAAACAACATTTTCCACTTATTTTTCTTTTCTCAGAGCACAAAGCTTTCAAATCTTAAAAATTTTCACTGTTCTTACCTCTATCAGAGCACAAAGCATTCAGATCTTACCTCTTTTCTTCATATCTGGCTTCTCTTCTTAGCACAGAGCTTCACAAGTCAAGTAGAATATTGCGCACTAGGGAAACAGATCTACACAGAGAGCTTTCTCTTTTCTTCAGTTCCCAACAATCACAGTTTCAATCCTAGCAACTAAACCATTTGTTGGCATAGGGGTAGACCCGGGGTTCAACGCTTCAACAGCGCACCAACAAAACCCTAACTACCTACCCTTTTGGCAACACCTGTGAAGCAAATATGGTCTCACCCGAGGTAGAGGCAGGGGTGGTTGCATAACTTCAGTGCCTACAACCTTAGCTGGGACATAGATCTGTGATTGTAACACCTTAATAGAGGACTTAGCAGTTATATATCATTAGTATTCAGCCTTAATTCACAGTGCAGATAAATCCTAACAAGAGATCAACGTAGTATTCACCCAGATCTAATATATTCAAGTACTAAGCACATTCATATAGATTAGATATAGCATTCATCCATATCATTGAGCACAAAGCATCAACAGATCTATCTATCATTCCTCTATGCCAAAGCACTAAGCAAGTAAACAGATAAACACATCAATACATCGCACAAAGCATAGCAACACAGGATATACGTGGTTCACCCCCGGCATGGGGCTACGTCCACCAACTTTTCTTCTCTTTTATTATCTTCAGTCAATCTTCTACATGCACAAAACCACGAGACCCTACTTCGCATAGGACAGGAGATCTACATGCACTCCGCTAGATCCTCCTTCCCCGAGCTAGGTCACAGCACAAAGCCTTTACACAGTCTCTTACAGTCACTTGCACTTAGCCTTGCAAGCTTCTCACAGTATGCATAGAGCATGTATAACTACCACTTGTACTTAGTATATCATCACACAGATGTCTATATCATCCTTCAAGCCCCTTCTTACATCACGTAGACATCTATTTATACATTACAAAGTGGGCCTAAACATGGGTAAACCCATGGGCCGACATCCCCTTACCCGTTACATACACCCAAAACCCAAAAATCCATAAACAAGGGGCCGAGATCCTGCAATCTCTGCTTTGACTTGCGCTCCGCCTTCGACAACCTGTCGAAGTCCCCAAATAGGTCAAACATGACCAAGGATCCTCATAACTTGGTCAAGAACCAACAATGTTTTGGAAGGAGTATGAATCCATTCAAGGATAGAGAGTGGAGCTATATATTTTTGTTGAGCTACCTGTGTCCAGATACTATTGGTCTTTATCAATCGCCAAGAGCACTTTGTCGCAAGTGCTTTGCAGAAGGTGAAGATATTTTTTAATAGGGCTTTTGGCGTTGCAATATGTTCCCAGTGAACCCAAGGTAAAACTTTTTTGTCCTTATGTCCCTGTCGCAAAAACTGGAAGCACATCTTCTGTATATTCTCCAAAATTCCTTTTGGAATCCATGCTAATGACATCCATTATATCGGGATGGCCTCTAGAACTGCTTTAATTAGTACAAGTCATCCTACCCTAGAAATCCATCTGTGACTGCATCCCTTGAGCCTTTTTTCAATTTTTGTAATAAGCCACCCCCAGTCGGTCTTCCAGTAGTCATTTGGTTTCAATTGAAAGCCAAGATTCTTTAGTCCATCATCTAGATCGAAAACCCTGAAGGGGAGCCAAGTAGTAATGAGTCGTGACTCCTCCTTGGATAGAAAGGACAATATGATACTAGATTTTTGGTCGTTGATTTCCATGTGTGTAGCTTGTTTAAAAAGTAGAATCCCTTCACTTAGATTTCCAATATCTTGCCTGGATCCATCGCAGAAAATTAATATGTCATCTATGAACATAAGGTGTGAGATGTACAGTTCTGTAGATATTTTTATGCCTCTAAAGGTGCCTGCTAGCTTTGCCTCAATCAAGAAGCGACTAAGGCACCCGACCACCAAGAGAAAGAGAAGTGGAGACAGAGGGCATCATTGTCTAACTCCTCACCCCATTGTAAAGAAGGAGGAGGTAGCTCCATTGATCAATATAGAAAAGGATATTGAATTTAAGAAAGCCATGGTCCAGTTCGTGAAGGCTACCCTAAAACTGAGGTGTATCGGCAACATTCGAATATATAGATAATTTACTCTGTCAAAAGCCTTTTAGAGGTCAATTTTAATGACCACCCCTTTGAGTTTCTTGATTTTTAAATTGTGGAGTCCTTCATGAGTAACCTCAATGGCCTCGTGGATCTGCCTGCCTTTCAGGAATCTGAACTGTTCAAGTGAAATATGCATGGAAAGTATGTCTTTTAATCTTCGACTGATGACTTTTGAGATGGTTTTGTATATGCAATTGCACAAGGAGATCAGATGAAAGTCATCAAAGTAAGTTGGATTGTCTAATTTGGGTATTAATGCAATGAAGGTAGCATTAAAAGGCTCATGTATACGCTCGTTTTTCCTTGACTCCTCCACCACCGTCAAAATGTCTTTCCCCAAGAGATCGAAGAAACCCAAATAGAATTCAATCGGCCAATTGTCTGGTCCCAGACTCTTCTCTTTTTGGAAGCAGGTCATGACAGCCCACAATTCTACTTCACAGACTTCCATCATCAAAGACTCTTTCTCTTCCTCTTCCACAAAACTAGGAAAGATCTTAGCTGCTTTCACAATTTCAGTAATGGAGGATACTGCATGTGCCTTAACAAATTTTTGAAGTGTGTAATCCCATTGAAGTGAGACCCTCAAAAGTATTGACAAATTGGCCATATCCCTAGGTTAGGCCACAAGTTTTGTTAATCTGTTTCCATCCCTTGGCATAAGAGTGAAAAAAAATTGTGTTCTCATCCCCACTGGCGATCCAAAGTGCACGGCTTTTAAGTCACCACAAGGCTTCATTTTCAGCCAAGATAGTTCTTCATCGAAGTTCCAATTGAACAAGTTCCTCCCTTGTCTACCTGGAGTGG
>CBVK0102328419.1:679-11186 GCA_900067695.1 Picea abies
TTCTGCATAATTGACTTTCAATGCTAGCTAAACACTTCAAAAGTTGCTTACGACATTTGATTATCATTATTCTTAGTAAATGTTATCTTTTCACTATCTTCTCAAGCAGTTTTGAAGAAATTTTATTGCAGTTGTTACAATTTATTAATTGATATTGTAAACTTATTAACTGCTGCAATTTTTTATTAACTAACACTTATTTTCACTGTCCATTGTCTATTGAGGTATTATTATCATATGTGTACTTGGAATTATTGTATATGCATGCTATATTATTACTAGGACGCCTCCCCTGGGTAGACCCTTCCTATCCATAAAAAGTGGGGATTTTCTATTAACGTGATAGTGATAGGATATCATGTTTGTTATGCCAATCTCCCTTACTTTCCTTGGTCTTTGAGAAAATACAGATTGTGCGATAATAGGTCCCATATGGTTCCTCGAGATTGGACTCACATAGGTCCTTCTATGCATACTTTTACGAGCCCAAAGAAGGTAAACTCGATGGTTTTTCATGTTTACAGAGTCTGGAAGGAACTTAAAGGTGACTGCATGGATGAATTTTTCATAAATTTAGTCTCCCAAGATCGAAAAAAGTGTAAAAAAATACAATTCAAAGACAAAGCATATTTATATTCAATATCACTTTGTGAGAGACATGGTTGAAGAAAATAAAGTGTTATTGATGAAGGTGGGCACTTTGAAGAATGTTGCAGATTAATTAACAAAATTTGCGAGCACTGAGAATTTTTCTTGGTGTACAGGATCCATGGGCATTGCTGCCCCAGATTGTTGACTATGTAACCTTGTAACCCCCTGTATGAAAATAAAAAAACAAGTGGGAGAATGTTGGGTATGTGTTATATTCTTTGCACGACTAGACATAGTGTATGCTACATTACGTCGGGTGCACAGGGGGGTTTGAGGGGGGGATGCTAGGCCCCCCTGAGAATTTGTTTTTCCTTGATAAATGTGTCACATTTTTTCCTCATTTTTCATGTCTCCTCTATTTTCCTGTCCATTATTGGGTAGTTTTTCAACACATGGTTTTTGTTGAAGGTTTTCTATTTCTGGTTAAGGAATTAGGGTTGTTGACTAATCCGGGTCATTGGGTTAGGGCTTTGGATGTTGCTGGCTCCTATATGTATATTGTATTGTAAACAATGTATCCCTATGATTGAATAGAAAATATGTTGGTTTTCCTATTTTGGGCTTCTAGGGGAAAGATCTCTATGTAATGTGTGTATTTTCCATTGTATATTTTCTGTTCTTTTAATGAAAATATGGTTGTAGTAAAATATCGTACAAGGTGAAAATCTACAACATGCTCAAATGATATCCATCCCATCCTAGGTAAAGAAAATAACATAGTGAATGCCCAACCCAAGGTCTTTGTCTCAATCCCAATGTGGTAGAAATCTAGCCATGTGAATAAATGATTTGATGTTGAACATGGTAGAAACCACTTGATTACCAGTCATTGATGTAAACCATTAACAAGTGCAAGGGAAATCACCAATGATGTCAATGACTCCCAAGGTACCGTAGTACATTCCAGTGAATGTGAATAAATGAGTTTAGGTTGAAAATTCATGGAATCATTCGATCAGAGGTCAATGTTGTAAACCTATTGTCATAAGAGAGGAGGTATTATATTGAGGCATGTAGGTCCCAAGGTACTAATTAGTTTCTAAGTATAATTCTCTGATAATGTGTTGAAGTCGACAGGAAAAGACTCATCAAGGGAGGGCCTTGATTTATCCCACATCGTCGACACAGAACTGACACGAGAAAGTGATGTGAGATGGTGGATCGAATGAGTATGAAATGACATAGGAAATGGAAATTACTAATACTCCACATGGATGGTTTGAAGTGAAACTTTCTTTGAACATGATGCAACACAAAAAGTGACTTGGAAGCATTGACTTGGTGAGTACCAAAAACATAATGTGACAGAAAATAAGAGCACTATTAGATTGGAAATAAAAAGTATGATGACACATGTAATTGGTCTGACTCAGAGGCAAGCATATTACCCAAATGTAATATGATACACAAACATGTGCCATATTCAAGGGCGACACTAGTTGTCATAAATGATTCCAAACAACTTGACCCACTTCCTTCAATTTTTTCCCCCATCCAGATAGATGAGTAACCCTTTATTTTTTAACAAGCTCGAGGAGGATAAAATATGGTCGATATAGCTCATCGTTCGGATGAGTACCTCGACATACATTTCATGAACCTGAGTAAGGAGGGGTTCGGTTCCATATGGGACTTGGATATTGGATTCACATAGGTCCTTTAATGCATAGTTTTATGATCCCGAAGAAGGTAAAATTGATGTTTTTTCACATTTAGAGAGTCTAAAAAGAACTTAAAAATGACTCCATGGATGACCTTTTCTTAAATTACTCTCCCAAGACTAAAAAATTGTCAAAACATACAGGGGATAATTCTTCTAATCATGCTTTACTAGAATAGTCATTTTTTGTAATTAGTTTCACGAGACCGAAAAAGATATAAACTACCACTCGAAAGACTCACTTTCAAACCTTTTAATGAGCGTGAAAGGAAGCAAGATCACTTGACAATATTTTCATGTTTAGAGAGTATGAAAAGATCTTAAAGGAGACTCCAAAGAGTTCCTTTTTTGTATAGATTTTACAAGTTCGAAAAATAGATAAAATTATACTTAGTAACCTATTCTCATGTTTAACGAGCATGAGAAAGAACAAATACTAAGCTCATTATAGAAAAGAACTACTACATTATGATGAGAACGACCCTCGATCAAGGATCACTCCTAGCAGTATGTCTCTTTAGAGGTAGTTTACCCCCAGCTTGCGTGATGGAAGCTAGTGGTTTTTCTCTAGCATGATTTCTAAAGGTTGGAGATCTGTCCCCCCAAGTTTTGTTTCATCCACCAATGCTTATGTTGTCACCAATATCTATACTATATGGAGGAAAAAGGGTAAAAAAACAAAGGAATATGACAGGAAGGTTAAGTTACGAGATCTAGTGAAAGAATCGACTCAACAGGAGATGCAATTATTTCATTTTTAATGAGATTGACACATAAAAATAAATTTTCTCATGACCAAGTACTACCAAAGGATCAGATAATTCTAAGGTAGGTTTCATTTTTACACAATCTTGAAACTAGAAACTATGCTTGAGTCCCTCTGTTTCTTTTTTTAACAAACCTGACAAAAAAATGGGAACTCTTCTCAAACATAGTTTCATTTTTTAATGAGATTGGAATCATCAAATAAACTATGCTAAAAGACCTCTACTTGTTTATGGATTCCAAGAGGAGAATGCTCTGAAAGGAATACATGTCAAGGGACAAACCTTGGTCATGGCTTCCAAGAGATCCTCACTACATGGAAAAAATACACTCTAGAAGGAATACATGTTGAGGGCCGCAATAGGGGTAGGGAGATTAGGATCTAATATCTCTATCGAGGATATCACCATGTCAACCACCAGATCTAAGTCAGAAGAAGGGAGAGATTCCTTCTCATGTGGAGTTGAATGCATGGGACAGGTTGGCACATAATTGAAATACTACGGGGAGGATTTCACTGGAAGATAAGGACCATTGAGGGAAGTTGGATGGTTGGTCATCATATGAGGGGAAATGAATGAACGTTTTTCTATGGTCACTATGTTTCCATTCTGAGGGAAACATATCAAATGAACTACCATGGACACAACAACCTTCATATCATAAACATAGTCTCGCTCGAGGAGAAAATTAAAATCCAAGGGGATGTGGACTACCATCACATCAATAAAGAAAATTTTCCCTCCTAAAGTAACACAAAGCTTAGGAAGGATCCCTAAATTTTGAGTAACTCTTCTGTTAAAATCAAACATATTCTGAGTCATCGGCGCAAGCGGAGGAGAACCTAAAGCTTTCCAAGCAATGGAGGATAAAATAATAACCAATGCACCATCATCGACAATAGTCTGAGGAAAATCCCTACCACAAACCTGGACAATGATTTGGAAAGGTATATATTAAGGGAGACAAGATTCTATGAGTGCACCCCAATCTAAGAGAATGGCCTCATTACTCGGAGGGGGTTTTGTTGATATGGGTGAGGTCCCCCCTAGTCCATAAGAATATGTAGAAACATGAAATACCTGAGTGACATCCTCACTCTTCAAAGGAGGAATGGGATCGACCATGGGTGGTATTGTATTGACCACTTTAACTTCACTCTCCAAGGGGAGAGTAGGATCGATCCAAGTTGAAATTAGACTGATCACTTGATCGACTGACTCAACTGATGATTGAAACAAATGTATCACCTGACCAATCGAATTGACTAATGATGGAACCAGATTGACTGATGATGGAACTAGATTGACCAATTCATCAACCAATAGCAGGATGGGAGATATTTTACAATAAGATTTCGGAAGTTTCTTTTGGACATCAACAATCTTTTTCCTAAAGATATGAGGCTTCATCCATCCGAGGACAAAGGTAGGTGTTGTGCATCTCCTTACATAAAAAGAAAGGAAATTTGACTGTACCTTTCTTACTTCCAACCTGATTATCACTAGTTGATGGTTTGTCACTATAATGACCTGTAGCAGCTGACGATGCGGGTTGATGACCCTAAGACCACACTTCTACTACCTTGGGAATACCAAGGAAATCCTTAAGAAGGTGGTTACCCTTACAAATCCTGCAAGGGAATTTTGGTTTGCAATGTGTCTTGGTAGACTTTTCGACATTATCAACACTCCCAACATGATGAAAAATATATATTTGATCACTTCCAACATTTCCTTTAATGTTTGGAAGTCCCCCCCCAGCTTATTTTTCTTGTTCTTCTTATCTATCTGGTTACTAGTTGCAGAGCTTTCACTAGGTGAAGAGGAACACTGGGAAGAAGACCCTACGGGTGAAGAAGGAAGAGGATCAACATGAGGTTGATGGTCTTGGGGTGGTCAATGGAGTGGAAAACACCTATAACAATAACCCAATAGTAAGTCCAAGAAGAGTCAAAGCGGCGATATAAGGAGGGCGAACGTGTCCCACAGAAGGGGAAACAAACAAGATCCTGGGAAAATGGGTCCCTTCATTGGTGGTTGCAGGAAATGGTAGCATAAACACATACTTAACCCTAATAGATTTCTAGGGAAAAACAAACAACACACGCTAAAAAATCTAGGAAGCAAACCAAACAAACAAACCTTTTCACAGTGAAGTGCTAGTTGGTGATGAAATCCAACGTCGCAAGATAAAATAGAGAAGGGGTTGGGATAGAGTTGGTGGATTAGTTACACTGGTGACCTACTTAACATACTTACACCTTAGTGCAAGTTTCCTCATGGTATATTCATGTGTTACCCTCCAAGGATCCTGAGTGAGTTTGACCAATGTATGACCTAGGTACAACAAATACTCTTCTCTATCATCACCTTGTGCATGAACCCTAAAGATAAAATCCACTAAGATTACCAACTCGCAATCAGCTTCTAGGTGGGTACAGTCGACAGTTGGGTCCAAATGTATGGGCATGATATCAAGTCGAAAGTTCTTCAAGAGAAATGAAGACAAGTGGATTGGTAAGACTCCAAAGGACCTTGAATGGATTCGGGATTCACAAAGCACCTAGACCAAATGAAACCAGTGATTTCTCAAGAAAAACCCCCAATAAACGCTCATCCCTATATGATTGTTTGAGCCTCAGAGAGGTAATATCCAGTGCTCTCCCGCACGTGACCTTGTGTTTATCCCCCGTGTGAGAGGGGGTTCCCAGCTACGCTTATACAAAAATTGGATTTTCTCTCCCTATCGTATGATTATATTCTTGTTTACGGATTTATAAAGTTATTTTGAACACCTATTCCAAATCCCTACACTTAAGCTAATGTAGGTTTAAATTTTCCTAGAAAGAAAAATCTCTAGATAGATTTTAATTAGCATATTGATTATTAGGTTGTTGTTTACTCAAAGGGTATGGAAGTGAAACTAATGATGTTCATGACTTCGACTCCAAAAGAGTGCAAAAAAATGAGATTCAAATATTTATGTTTGATGAACTCTATCTATGGAAAGGAGAAGAGTCTTTTTCCATTCCCAAATGCATAAACCCAATGAAGTTTACCACCCAAAACTTTGAATGCAAACAATTTCTATTCATTTGATTATAAATGAAATGAACCTAAATCAAATGTAATCTATTTCTACTTCCTTAATTTCAATGCAAGAATCCAATGTTGATACAAAGGAATACAAAGTAAAAAGATCAAACAAGAAATGCACTCAAAACAGTGACAAGACTCAAAGAACGCAAACAATGAAAAAGAGGAAGAGGAAATCACTCAACAATCCTTAAAGATGAACAAAAAGAAATAAGTATTCAAGATAGATTGTGGTAAGAAAAAAAATATTGATCATTCAAAATACTGATATGTTCTAAAGAAGATTGAACAAAAACTCAATACCAATCAAACCTTAGCAGACTCTTCCAATTAAATTATTTAATTGAAAGATCACAAGACAAAGACCAAAAAAAGTGGACTAATATCGCAATGTATAAGAGGATTTAAATCTCATCAAAGGTAAAATTTAGTGATAAACATAAAATCCTCAATCCATACAAATTCAAAGATAATAAGAATTATCTGGGAAAAAATCCCCTCAAGATGAGACTGAGAAAGAGAAAGTAGAAGGAGGCAAAAATGCCAAAATAGGGGGAGTGGCACCCCTATTCTCAAGAAGAAAGAGTTCCATTTAGGGGAATGGAAGTCTATAGGAGGCTCTGGGGGGTTCTATTCAACTAATGGCGCCCTATGGTAGGATTTTGGGGAGCACTAGTGAAGTAAGTGGCACCCTGGTATGAACTGCAGGGGAGTGCCACCCTTCTAAAAAGTTCAGAAAATTGGTCAAGAAGGATAAAAACTCATAAAACTCAATCAATTCCTATGTGATATATTCAATGAAGAAGAGGGAAGGGGAATTATATTATAATTAACTATAAAACACGATCTAAGGATAGGAAAAGGATTCAGACAATCCAAGGAAAGACTAGTCAAAGTCCCTCCCCACTGGAGTTGCCAATTTCTATTACAGAATATTTCCCCTATGGATAGGTTTAATCTCCCTTGGATTAAAGACCCCTAATAACAAGACAGAAAAGTATAACTAGACACTAACATCCTTTGAACTCAGTTTAAACAATCAAAAAGAGAGAGGGAGAAAAGGTGTGATGCACCTTGTTTCGAAGTTTGTCCTCGCTTCTTCCAATCCGAGCTTGATCTCCAAAATCCCTGGTGAAACTTGATACCTGGAAAGGGAAGCAAATATAAACTACTAAATCCTACTCTAGTTTATTATATGAAACAAATTCATCTACAAATATTGAAGGAACAATAGACAAACGCATGAAACAATACACAAGCTTAAAGAAAATAGGACATGTATATTCAAATGAGAACCCAAAGAGAATACTTACAAACCATGGATGATGATGAAACACTTCTCCATGCTCTCCTCATCCATCCCTTGAACGAATGTACATTATCAAAGGTTTCATACCTAAAAGATTCCATGAGATTAGAGGTTTGATATGCTCCAATCCTTCCCCCTTTTTCACCTTGGAAATCCCTCAATATATAGGCTTAAGAGGCACAAAAACCATGAGAAAATGAGGGGTATGGTTGAGAATATGGATCCTTGAGGATTTTATCATATCCTATGATGAATCCCAAGCATGAGGGTTAAACACAACTAACCCCATCTCAAAGAGTTGGTCGATCGAATAAGGTCGGGGAGATCCCCCCTTTCTCTCGACAAGAATGGTGCTCCACCCAGTGAGATACATGGAGTCACACTATAAGTGGTGCTCCCATATAGTGGTATAGGGGGAACTATGTGACCATCCCTAGTATGGATAGGGGGGTGCCACCCTTCATAAATTCTCAAAATAGGGTTGAATTTTCCAAGGAAAAAGTGTGTTTTGACCTAAAAATGATGGTTGTCTTCCTCCCATATGACTTATGGGTCCTGAAAAACTATTTTTATGATTTCAAGGAGTGGATACACCTCACAAAGTGAATTTGACACTTGGGAAGGTGCATATGACACTTGCGACACTTAGGGTGATGTAACTCAAGTGTGACATTTTGATGTGTAACAACAAGGCAAGGCATGGTAAGGAAATACATTACGAGGAAATGAATGGAAAGGCAAGGTAAGGAATGAATGGAAACTAAAGTGAAGGAAATGCAAGTGAAAGCAAGGAAAGTGAAGGAAAGTGAGGGAAAGGCAAGTGAAGGTATGTAAAGGAAAGGAAAGTGAAGGCAAGTGAATGAATGGCAAGGAAAGGTAAGGCATGAATTGAAAGGAAAGTGAAGGAAAGTCAAGTGAAGGTAAGGCAAGTGAAGGAAAGGAAAGTGAATGAATGGAAAGTCAAGGAAATGCATGAATGGAAAGGCAAGTGAATTCAAGGCAAGGAAAGTAAAGTGAAGGCGAGTGAAGGAAAGGAAAGCGAAGACAAGTGAAGACAAGGCAAGTGAAGGCAAGGAAAGTGAAGGAAAGACAAGGCAAGGCAAGTGAAGTAAAAGCATGGGAAGGCATGGCATGGCAAGTGAAGGAAAGGTAAGTGGAGGAAAGGAAAGGAAATTGAAGGAAATACAAATCAAATCAAGGCATGTCATGGAAAGGCAAGGAAAATAATGGAAAATCAAGGCAAGACATGGATGGAAAGGAAAGTGAAGGAAAGTGAAGACAAGTGAAGGAAAGGAAAGGCATGGAAAGGTATGGTATGGAAAGTAATGGTGTGGAAAGAAAATACATGGCAAGTGAAGGAAAGTGAAGGAAAGGCAAGGCATGGAAAGACATGGTATGGAAAGTCATGGTATGGAAAAACAAGAAATGGCAAGTGAAGGAAAGTAGAGGCATGGCATGGAAAGTGAAGGAAAGGAAAGTGATGGGATGGAAAGGCAAGGAAATGCATGGCATGGAAAGGCAAGGGAAGGCAAGGCATGTCATGGAAAGTGAAGACAAAGCAAAGCAAGGAAAGACAAGGAAAGGCAAGTGAAGGAAAGAAAAGGCAAGGCAAGGCAAGTGATGGGATGGCAAGGAAAGAAAATTCAAGTGAAGGGATGGAAAGGAAAGGCAAGGAAAGTAAAGGAAAGGAAAGTGAAGGTAAGGAAAGGAAAGGCAAGGCAAGGAAAGGCATGGAAAAGTAAGGCATGGCATGGGTATATTTTAAGGCAGTGTATATTTTAACAACATTACAAATATTTTAAGGGTATATTTTAAGGCAGTGTATATTTTAACAACATTACAAATATTTTAATGGAAATCAAAATGAAGCCAAAATTATTCGTTTTACATACCTAAATGGTCATTCAAGTAGACCATCGAGATCACTTCTAATACTGACTTTTTCCATTAACTTTTCGTGATCATATTAAGGCAACAAGTATCGTACCTTTGATGAGTTCTTTCTCGACATTATTTGTAGTTAGAGGTTTGTACTGATAACCAAGTTAGTAAAGTGGTATACGAATTGACCTGGTTTATAATATCGAAATACATAACCACATTTATTTTGTTTCCTTTCATTCTATGTCAGATATTCTTCTTTAATAACCATCGTCCCAATCAGAAATTCAATTTCTTCAAAGTTTGTTACTAATCACATGAAGGTCTACTTTCCCTCTAAGCATCGTTCCAGCCAATAATCATTTCCCCATTCATTATCTCTTAGGGAAACCACTACGTATATGTGCCCTGCAAAAAATGGAGTGCCAAAATGTGAGTCCACTTAATGACCAAAGCATAAAACATTAATTCTAGTTATTCAAAATTTAATAGAAGGATTCAACAAACCTAGTAGTACGAGATTTGAGACATGATCATAATCTACTGAAATACTTGATTGTTCCTCCTCCAATTGGGATAATTCCATAGTTATACATTGACCAATGGGAATTGATACATGATCCCATCTATCAACCCGGACTATTGATTCACAATCATCACATTCATTACTACTACATGGACCACATAATCAAGATAGTTTTCTCATCCATATTTTAGCTATTTCATTTTTTGATGTTCTAACTAAATGGAATCCATGAGTCCTCTATATTGTTTTACATTCATAACATTGTGATTGATCTACATAGACCACCTCCCAAAAATATCTATGTACATGTTCTTTCTTGTGTGATTGGTCTTCGGGTTCCTATTCCCTCTCCCACTAAAGAACACAATTCAACAATGGATTTTGCATCTTGAAAGAGGGAAGTAGTAGTGAGCTTCATTTCTTTCCTGCATAATTCTCTTTTTATGCATGCACCTGCTCCATAATGCTCCCCTTTCCCATTCCCAGACTCAAAATAGTTCCAAATGTGTGGTACATTTAGTTATTTTTGCAACCATTGAAATACATGAGCACTTTTTAACTAGAATTCACAACCATTTGACCAAATCCAATGTTGATCCATCTATATGTTCTTCTCC
>CBVK0102328436.1:0-24028 GCA_900067695.1 Picea abies
GGTATACCCTCCAAGGAGCCTGAGTGAGTTTGATCAACGTCGATTCCAGGTACCGTGGAGACTTTCCCCTCCACAGTCACCTTGGGTAAGAACCTAGAGAGATAAGCTACTAAGGTCACCACAAACAACAGTACTACCTAGGGAAACAGTTGTCAGTTCGATCCACACGCAAAGGCAGGGTATCTAGCCCGAAATCAACTCAAAGGATTCCACTCATAATTGTGGGTATACCTCGGAGTGACCCCCGTAATACGTGCAATCTCTACACTGATGTCAATAAAGCAGGTTAGTATCTCTGCCAACACCAATGCAACCTAATGCTTGACCCTTGTGTTAGAAGGGCTTCCCAGGACAATATGCTGCCAATGGAATTTTACACTCCCTAACTCAAGATGCTATTGTGTGTTTTTGAGATTTTGGAGAGTGTGTCTCTCTTCCTACTCCAAAGCACTAGCCTAGCTAAATGTTGGTGTAAAAGAGCCCTAGGAAAGAGTTACTAGTTCAATTTTAATATTACGCAACGTTTTTACAGGCTGTTGTTTACTCAAAGGCAATGAAAATGAAACTCGTGATGTATGACTCTGACCCAAATAATGCAAGGATATGATGAAATAGAATTCGTTTCATTCGATGAATCCTAGTTATGGGAGAGAGAGATCAAATTCCGAATCAAACTTAATACTACAATGCAAAAGAAATGCTCAATTTCCTTTCAGATGCCAATGCAAACAATCATGTAGTAATGAACAACTTCAAGATGTCCTTTTCAAAACTTCAATACTCTTAAAACTTTGATTTTCGATGTTCTTGCAACAAGAAAAAACAAAAATTGAAAGAAAACATGCAGTTCACTTTCCAAGAAGAACTCTGAATGATGAGAAAAGAAAACCAAAATATAAAGATTCAATTAAACAACCCAATCCAATACTTTCAATGAAAGCAAAAACAGAAGCAAACTAAAAAAGCTTCTCAATGTAAATGAAAAATTTTGTCCTTTCGAACAAACAAGTACAAGAGAAACACCAAACACTCAACTCTCAACCAATCCCTGGTTCTCAGTGATTCAGATGCACTCAACTCTACAAGGCAGAGAGAATGATAAGGCCTACAAAAGCTAAGAAATGAAAGTCAAGTTCCAAAGGCAAGAAAAACCTAGACAACCTAGAACAGTTCCAGCAAGCCAATTATAGCAAAAGATAGGTAAGTCACTGATTCAACAAGCCAAAGAGGTCCAAATCAACATACATGAGCTATTGATAGGGTTAAAACTTGGATCAAAAAATTTTCAAAAAATGTTCGCAGGCTACTGTGGGACACAGTGCGAGAAACTATGGTTCCCGCAGGCCACTTTGATGTAGCTTGCGAACTATCCGCACTGAAACGTATATGTAGGATGTGAACAATCAAGGTTCTCACAGGCTGCTAATGGACACAGTGTGGGAATCCCTAAAACTAATGAAAAATTTGAAAGAGAAAGCAAAAATCAAATTGGCTTATAGACCCAGAAGGTCTCTCAGGGTATCTTGAGGACTCAGAGACAGACAAATCAAGAGAAAAATGCAAACAGAGAAAATGGCCACAGAAAATCCAAAAACCAAAAAAAAAAAGGGATAGTTCCCCAGTGGAGTCACCAATTTTGTTATAGGATAAGTCCGTAGGTGCGGACACTAACCGACCTCCCTAGATCCACCTGGTATCTAGAACAAAACAGGACAGAATAATACACTTTCCCTAGATCTAGCCTATTGAATAAACTAAGAGATAAGGGTTATGAACATACCTTATGATCGCTTTCCTTATGTCTCTGTTGTTCCAAGATTCGCTTCAATGCTCTCGTCCCGTCCAAATCACAACAAAACGAACCAATCGAAGTAAAGACAAGTTAAAATATTCAACGACTAGTCTATACATATGATCAAGGAATTATGTAATAAAGTGACATCATCTTTATGGGAAAGGGACATATTAACTTATTGCATTAATTGAAAGAGAAACTTACAACCTGAGCCTTGATGTCATAGGTCTCCTTTCGATGGCTTCTAGCTCTGACACACACACTTTCTCATGCATGAAGAAAATCTACCACATGTGATGACCTTGCTGTTGTCTCTTGCTGCTATAGAATCAGTCCTCCATACAGTCTTGCACTAATTCTCTTAATCAATCTCTTGCTAACTTGCTGATCTTCTTGACTTAACCCTTTCCATGAGCAATCTCCTCAATATATAGGAAGAGATAGATTAGTTACTTGGATAGGGAATGATCCCAAGATATCTGGAATGACAGTACTTGAGTAACTACTCGAAAACCAACTCATCCTTCTAGAAGATTCCCTTCTAGAAGGTTCGAGATCTTTATCTTTTTCCTCTTTAAAATCATGCCCGCACCCTAACCATTAGTACAGTGCGGGAAGTTCGTACCTAAGCTTAAGGTAGCCTGTGAGAAACAAGCATTCCCGCAGGTGAGTATATAAGCAGCCTGCGAACATGTTTCAAAATGTAAATTCTGGAAGAAGACAACTGTAACTTTTCTCAGGAAAGTGTTCTTGGTAAAGAGCTTGATTTTCCATCATCATGACATCATCATGACCTCATCATAATGACCAAATTTGTGGATAACAAGGGTTATCTAACCCAGTGATCTCTTCAATTTGTATTGTCTCTGGGTCACTTGGACCTACCCGACTTTCGATTGGGTTGTCAACAGGGACCCTTGTCATTTATACGAGGTTTGGGTCATTTTGTAGTTGATCAATTAATCTTTGTTCCTATTCCATTAGGAGAAATCCCCTTGTCCATGCCTCTGGTGTCCAAGACAATCCCCTGTTCTACACCTCTTTTTCCTCTGCCGCTCTGATTTATTCCCTGGTTCTGAGGGCCTCTTGAGCCTACTTTTCTATTGTTGTCACCTGTTCATCCATGCTCATGGCCTTGAACCTGGCCATTTTTGGGTCGACCATTCTTTGCACCACCTCGTCCCAGTCCTGGGCATTCTCTGTGAAGATTTCATCTTCGAACTTATCATGAGCATACAACCAGCAGGATGACACCTCTGAAGCATGTTTCAGGACCAGGCCCTTTGGATCATGCTTGCAGAATCGCCTTGTCATGAACCTGAATTCGAGTTGGCCCAACCCTTCTTGTTTGGCTTGAGCGGTATGCTTTACCAAATAGAAACCTACATGGAAACTGTAGGGTATGAAATCCCGTTTCTTGTCTTTGACCAGGGTGGCATTGTAACCTTGCAAGATGGTAGGAGATGTGGTGCTCCGGTGGCCTCGAACACCCTGATGTAGATGGCGCACTCGTCCAAACACCAATGACCTACCTTGGATATAATTTTCTTGGTTTCCGCCAATAGCCTTGGGCATTCCTTCTTAAAAAGAATGAAATACATTTGGGCAATGAATTCATCGCAGATGAGGGAGTAAGATTTTTTACACCTGTTTTCCCATAACTCATTGAAGTAGATGTGGACCGGGAGCTCTACAATATGCCAGTTTAGATTCATGTTGATGAATATATTCCTAGCGCACATGACGTTGAGTAGGTATGAATCCATGTAAAAAGATGGCGCTTCCCCTTCCTTTGACGTTTGATCCTACTGCACATAGGTGTTGAGTTGCTTGGATATTATTTCTCCCCAGTTGAAGCTGCACCCAACGATTGCAACTGTGTATGCCAGAGGCATCCATGATTCCGAAAAATTGGAGCAGTCTTTTTCTCTGTATAACTAACAGATGAGAGCCATTATATAGACATATGTCTCCCTCAAGTTAACCATCCCATACCAACCAGTGCTCTGGTTGGTAAACTTCTTGTCCTCCCTCCACCATGATTCCATCACCTGGATGGTGTCGTGGTGCTCGTAGAACTTCACCATGAAGTCTGTGTTTAGCCACTCCTCTGGGTATCTGAGTTTGTAATATTTCTGAACTTCTACCGGGAGGAAAAACCCAACACACCCACCATTGTCATTGCTAATTAAACATTTATGCATGTCTGTGTGGTCGATGAGCCACTTCAGGACCTATATGCAGGGGAAAACGGGGGTTCTAATTGCCACCATATGTAGATACGACTGTCAAATGTTTGGGAATACATGGCCATCGAGCGTCCTTATGTCCAGATCAATGTGTGGGACATATTCTGGGTATTCTTCTTGGTTGATCCTGCCAAAGAGATCCCCCCACTGTGGGAGTGCCATATTGGAATCGATACTTGCCTTTGTATCGCCAAAGGCTGGAGGTTGAATGAAAAATTTCTTCGTTTCTTTCTTGATGATAGGCTTTGTCGTAGGGACGAACTCCAATTTCCTCGTGGTCCTTGGAGAAGAACCTTTGCCTGTCTCTGGTTATTTTAGATTTGGTGCTATTGACGAGCGTCTGGTGGTTGGATTTATCGGTGGCATTGTTCCTGCAACTTAAGTAGAATTTCAGAGACTATGTAAAACCTAGACAAATACAAATTATAGCCAGTGAATTTATAGACTCAGATACATACCTCTGAATCTTGTTAAAACCTGGTTATTTTGATAATCACGGGGTCGATACAACTTTTAGGTTGCTCGTCTTTCTCCTTCAGACACTCTGGAATTCTCTTACGTGCATAATGACTTCGTTCACAATGGTTCAAGAGATTTTAAACAAGAAATATCTTACCGTGTCACATCAACCATTCAATTCAGGTTATGAGTGAATTTTCAATAAATCTGCCACTGAATATTTAGAACTTCAATTCATCGTGGGTTGACAACGAAGGCAGAAGAGGTGATGTGGTCTATTGGTGATTTCAAAAGGCTATTTTTATTGGCGCATGAGGTAGAAACTAATGTAGGATCAAGTATTTATTATCTCCTTAAATGCCCAAAATCTGATCATATCTAATGCTAAAAACGTCTTGTCGTGTTGCTCTTTCAGTGGGTGGATCGGGGTTGTGCTATGAATGGTTTCGATGATATTCGCCTACAAAAGCTCTGACACCGATCGATATTACCATACAATGTTGATGTGGTAAAGCTGACTTGGAGGTGTGACTAGGACCTAGGGAACCAAGACTGACTCGAGATAGGACTAGACCGTACGACCTTAGTACCTAGTAAAGACACATGGAATTCAAGACCAATGACTTAATTCGCTTGTATTAATTGGATTCAAGACTTTCCTTAAGTTATTCGTTCCAAAACAAACCTTAGCTTTCCGATGCCAAAAAAGTGACAAGGATCGATGATCGACGATAAACCTATCAAAGCGCTTTCAGATCAGCTCCCTTGAAAAAGTCCTGATGCCGAAAACACATCAGGGATCGACGATTGGGGATAACTTTTATCTTGGTCAAAATGTTTGTTGTGATCCTTCTCGGTTTTCCTCGATCCCAACAAAGCACATGAGGCGTTGGCTATTGACGATATATTTTCGTTCTTTGTTAACATCTGTCCTCCTCGTCTTTTACCGATGCTGAAGGGGAATCAAATATTGACGATATCTTTATGTGAAAAACTTAACACAAACCAAAAATTCCTTCCACCTATGCCGATGGAGATCGACGCTCGGTGACTGTGGTTTTTCGAGTAGTTCCTTTTTCTTCTTTGAATTCCTTCTGATGCCGAACTTGAGCACATTGGGTAAAGTGTTTGGCAACCGATCCTTTATTCATGTGTTAAGGTATTTTTAGTCATGGGGTTTCATAAGTTCAAGCAATCCTAAATATGTGATGAGAGTCATGAAAATAAGCAAAGGAAAAACATTTACCAAAATGAAATTGAATTAGACAGTGCAAAAGATCAAGTGGTACCCAAAAAGTAAAAAAAATGATAAGGCTTTTTTAGGGTGTGTTGAGTGCTCAACACTATACAAATAGCTTTTGATGATTTGATCGGAAAAATTATTCATATTTATCTTGATGAATTAACTATGTATTCTAAAATTCGATCAAACATTTCGGTCATCATAGAAAGATTCTCATGTGATGCAGAAAATTTGGCATTTCTTTAAATCCTTCTAAGTCTATTTTCGATGTTACCAAGGGCAAGCTCCTTGGGCACATTGTCTATGATTCATGAATAAGAATAGATCCCAAAAGGATTGATGCTGTCCTAAATATTCCTGCTCCTACTTCCAAAAAGGAGTTTCAAGCCTTTATGGGTGTTATTAACTTTGTCCGTAGGTTTTTTCCTGATTTTGCTGTAATGATCAAGCCAATTCACAATATTTTTAAGCAAGATCACCCCTTTTCTTGGATAGATGATGTCGAAAATGCTTTTGTAGGAATCAAGAAGGCAATTAGTTCTGCACCAGGTTTGGTGAAGCCAAATTTTGAGAAAGAATTTATGATATATACCACTGCCACAGAGGAAACAATGTATTCTATATTCATGCAATGTGATGACCAAGTTAATGAAAAACCAATGTCTTACATGAGTCAGATCTTGTCAGATAATGAGTTTGAATATTATTTTATTGAGAAGCATTCTTTTACTCTTGTTAAATCTATTGAAATTTTTTTCCACTTCAACTTAGGTGAGCATGCATTGGTAAAAGTCCTTTTACCCGCTGTCAAGTTTTTACTCTCACAGACTTATCTTTCAGGAAAGCTTTCACATTGGCTTGCCAAGATCTAGGAGCATGATATAACCATCATGACTTCTAAAACTATCAAGGTACATGACTTAGCCCTTCACTTAGCTCGACATGCTGAAACAAGTGAAGAAATCGATGAACAAGATAGCTCTCTATCAACACTGTTTTACATTGACAATCAAATCCTTCCGGTGGATGAACATATTTTGTATAAAGATCTGGTTTATTACTTGAAAAATCAAATATGCATAGATAACTTATATAACCATCAAATAAGAAGGCTTTGTCTCGAATATTCTAGATACGTCATTATAGGAGACTTCTTGTTTAGGAGATCTGCCGATGGTATGTTACTTCACTATGTGAACAATGAGGAAGCACTAAAAATGTTGCAAGAGACTCATGGATCTTCAAATTATGTTATTCATGTAGGAGGGCACTTTTTTGATAAAACCACCGCTTTTAAGATTATCAGGAAAGGGTATTATTGGCCTTCAATCTTTCGTGATTCTCATATTTTTTCAAGATCTTGTGACAAGTGCCAGAACTTTGCTTGGAAAGAATGTCTTTCTGCTATGGATTTACAACCTGTCCTCCTTGAATTTCTTTTTTCAAAATGGGTTTTGGAATTTATTGGTCCTATTAATCCTCCATATTCAGTAGGGCAAGTTTTTATCTTGACAACCACATACTATTTTACGAAAATGGACTGAAGCTGTCCCGCTTAAGCATTCGCAGGATGAACAAGTGATTTCTTTCATTTAGATTAATATTTTTTCTAGATTTGGTCTTCCTTTGGAAATTATTATAGATAATGGTCCTGCTTTTATTTCTTCTAAGCTGACCCAATTTTTAGCTAAATTGGAGGTTAAACATTTTACCTCATCAACTTATTACCCCCAAGGAAATGGGTAGGCCGAGTCTACCAACAAGAATATGGTTAGAATTATCAAGAGGCTCATTGAAGATAAGCCTCATCAATGGCACACTCTCTTCACTTACACCCTTTGGGCAGATCGCACTACCACCAAGGTGAGCATTGGTTTCACTCCTTTCTATCTTGTTTATGGTCAAGAAGCCATTCTTCCTACTGAGATGGAACTCTCCTCTCTAAGGTTAATGCTATAGGTTGAAGAATTAAATTCTTCCGATGTCTCTCAAAGAATGAATGTAATTTTGGATTTGTAGGATCAAATGACGTTTTCCTTGGATAATATAAAGAGAAGACATCAGACTGTTAAAAGATATTTCAACAAAAGTGTTAAGGCTGTCAAATTTAAGGTTAATGAGAAGGTATTTATATGGGATTCAACTCATTCTGATAGAGGAAGGCATTCAAAGTTCCAAAAATTATGGTCGGGTCCTTTTAAGATCGCTTTTGTCTTGGGCACAAATTCCTATATCCTAAAGGACTTACACGAGCAATTGTTTCCCTATAGCACTAATGGTTCCCACTTAAAACACTATGTGGAACCAAATTGAAAGTTTAATGATGTATGTAATATTTTCTATATTATAGTTTGTTTTATTTGCTTCAATTTTATATTTCTGTTATTTCATTTCTGCTTATTTCAATTCTGTTGTTTCATTTCTGCTTTGTCATTTCTTGCTATTTTGTTTCTTTTATTTGGCTTTATTTCTTGTCAAAATAAAATGTTTGATCAATTTTGCCACAACAATGCTATTCTGCAAAGTATTGTTAATCAATAACAATCATGTTACACAACTATCATGATGTTCCCCTTGAAAGAATCATTGAAATTGTTATTTGCTTCAACTGTTGTTATAAAAGATAGTTGGTTTTATCCCTTTTCTGCTTTCCTTTTCTTCCATCTACTCCAAGATTCAAAGGAGCATACCAGGAAATTTTTCTTCTTGAAGTCAAGAATTCTTTACTATGATTAATTGAATGATTATGATTACAGGGATAAACCCCCTCATACTTAACACTTTCCATAAGTTATTCCCAAAATCCCAGTCATTTTTCCCTTAAATCCACTCACTTCCCCCTGTTGCATAATCATCCTAATGTATATCTTCTTGATCTGATGTTTACATAGTCTATGAAACTAGACAATATAAGTTCTTAATATGTTGGAAACATATTTCTTTTTGGATTCGCTAGTTTGTTGACGATTAAAATCACAACGATGAATTCTGCCCGCAAAGGATTGCTAAGCTCTATTATTTATGATAATAATATTTAACTAGTAGGTGGGACCCCCTTGTAGACTAGAGGCACAAAGATAGATATGTTATGCTTATATGTTGATGCAATCATGATGTTTCCTACACAATCGTATACATTTCATGATGCAATCTTGGTTTCATTTGATATGACAAATGGGTGGTGTCAGGCGAAATATATGTTGTTATAATAACGTTGTAGTACTTGCCCAACCATTTAATTGTCAACCCGGGGTACGTAGACTGACGAAGCACATGCACTGTATATGCAGGACTGAAGTAGAACTAATCTAATCTAATCTATGTTGCTGAAATCAAACTAATCTAAGAAAGCATTGAAACACTAACTAGGAAAGCATGAAATTGCCTAAGGGGAATACAACATGTGAAGAGTTAACAACAATGAGCTCATACACCATATCAATCTCAAATCATATTGCAATAGTCAAATGACAAAACATGAAAGAATAACAAAGCTAAGAATTCCCTTCTCCTGATTACAATCACCTCCTAATTGAATTCTAACTCTAATTCAATCCTAATTCTAATTGAATTCTCATGAAGAGAGAGCACTCTCTTATATACATGAAGAAGATAACCATCTCATAATTGCAGATCCACTATTCTCTCAACCACTCTCAACTACTTTCCCATTATTACAAGATATGATCCCTTCAAATCCTCACACATATCTCTCATATATCTTTGATAAGATATTCTAACCAAATCTCCATGATCTTCTCCTTGAAGAGAGGCTTGAATAATTATCTCCTTTGGAATGATGGAAGAGATATTCGAGAAGCCTCTTTGAATTAATCATCCACATATTCCTACACATTACAAAGCTCACACATAATTGAGATATATATGAAAACATGTATATTTTCTAATATTTAATCATAAATTCACTTTTAATACTAAAATGAATAAAGTGGAAAATAATAATGTGAAACCCAAATGTATTTATGAAAATGATATAATGAAGGTTTAATTGGGCGATGAAATGTAAGGAATAGTGAAGGGAAAGGTGGATGAAAATACAACATTTCTGAGTCCCAACATGCCCCCCAACTTAACTTGTTGCATGTCCTCATGCAACCATGCATGGATCTTCTGAAGAACCTTTGGCATTTGAACTTTGGCTTTGATTGATGATGTATTTTTAATAATGAATGTTTCCAGGATATGTGGGAGACATGAGTAACAGCTCATGAGTAACAGCTAGCATTTTCCTATGGTTGGTTCTTGTGTAACAACCATGAATATAAGAATGTTGGTTCTTGTGTTAACAACACTCATTTCGTTATTTCTCTTGCTGTTATGATAATCATTTTCCCATATTTTAGTTTCCAATAACAACTGACATTTTCCTATGGTTGGTTCTTGTGTAACAACCATGAATATAAGAATGTTGGTTCTTGTGTAAACAACATTCATTTCATTATTTTTCTCTTGCTGTTATGATAATAATTTTCTCATATTTTAGTTTCCAATAACAGCTGACATTTTCCTATGGTTGGTTCTTGTGTAACAACCATGAATATAAGAATGTTGGTTCTTGTGTTAACAACATTCATTTCATTATTTTTCTCTTGCTGTTATGATAATAATTGTACCCATATATTCACTGGAAAAGATAAGCTATCAATGTGCATAAGAAATCATCACTGAGTATAAGAAAGCCTTTTCTCTATCTTTTATGAATCATGCCAAGGTGTAGATCAATGCGTAAAGTAAAGTGCATCAGGGGATCGTTGGAAAAGAAATTTTTGAGGAAGTGAAAATGGGATGAACATCGAATGATGATAGTGGAAAAATGTGGTGGTTATGAATATAGTTCCCCCCCCCCAACTGAATCGGTTGCATGTCCCCATGCAACATAGTGTAGGTCATGGAAGGAAAAAGAAAATGAAGTGTGGCGAGGGAATTTTCCAAAATATTCAAGTCAGCATAAAAGGAATTTCATGATTAAAGCTTAGAAAACAACATACCTCCACTTACCCAAAATGTAGATGAACTATGTAATAGGAATGTAGTGGTTGCAGCTGCTAGATCAGGAAATCGTGACTGGTACTGGAGCTGCAACTACTGTAACGCTGGAACTGCTGGAGCAAAGAATATGTGACTGCGACTGGTAGAATATGGAAGGTGTCACTGGTGCAGGATCATGAAGATGTAGTTGTGAATGGTGTTGTTGTTGTAACGTGAAAGATGGCACTGCTGTAGGGTCATGTGAAAGGCAACACTACTGCAACTGCAACTGCGGGAACTACTGCAACTGCCATAACAGAGACTGTTGTCACAACAACGGCTGGAACTACAACGTGTCACTGCTGAATCAGAGAATGTGTAGTGGAGGAATCTGAACTGGTGCCGATGAAGCATGGAAAAGAGAAAGTATGAAAATGTGGAACTGTCGTGCTCTCATAGATCTGAAATCATGTTGCTGTAACTGCTGAGGGAGTCATGAAAAAGTGTATAGTCTTCACCTGCTACAAAACCCAATGGTACAATTCTAGTCATGCGAATAAATGTGTCGATGTCGAGCATGAAAAGAAATCATTGGATTACCGGCCATTGATGAATGTCGTTAACCAATGCGAGGCAAACTCACCATTGATGTCAATGAGTGCCAAGGTACCTGAGTACATCTTGCGAAGTGCGAATAGATGAGCTGATGTCAAGCCACTTGCAAGATCTGACGATCAAGGGACATTGATGTATTCCCATGATAGCCAGCGAGAGAACTTGCCATTAAGGCATGCAAGCCTCCAGGTACTCAAAATGGACTCTAGTCTATATCCCAGATAAGGTGCTGAGGTCGATGGGGCAAGACTTGTTGAAAGGTGGGCCTTAAGGAATCCCACATCAGTCAACGCGAGTTTGAACAAAAAGATTTGGTAGGACTATCAATGGAAAGAACTCATGAGCAAACAGTGTGTATCAGCATGGCGAGGAAAACAAGGGAATGTAATCATGGAAAGGGAACTGAATGGTTTTATTCAAAAGGGTGAACTGAAATGGAAAAAGAAGGCAAAAATGAACTGAAAGGGATAAAGGAATGTATGCAATTTAGAGAAAAATAGGCATGTGTGAAGTTGTGACTGATGAGGCAATGGCAGATAGGCTTCAAACATGGATGACTTAATGTGCATTGAAGGAAAAATAGGGATAAACATGCATGACGCAAATGGGTTTATGAAAGGTTTCTGTGTAACAACAAGTGTCATGATGTTTATGATGAGTAACAGCTTCATCAAGCTGTTGATCAAAGCATGTTTGTTAAAAGTTTGTGATTCTTGAAAAATCACAGCAGCAGCAAATGTAATCATCTTTGAACCTGTAAAATGTTAGTACTAAACCTGCAGCGAAATAGTGAGATCGTTGAAAAACATAAAATGCAGGAATGAGTACAAATGCCAACAAAAAAAATGAAATGTGTCTTTTACCTATTGCCGTGGGCAATCTCCTTTGTCAAAACCTGTTTCGAGTAACTCAAGGAATTAACGTTAAATACAAAAACATAATTCCAATAATGTTCCAGGAAGTGGGAAGATCCATTTGCAATGTTTTGAGTTTTATAATTTTTAGTGTTTTTTTTTTTTTTTTATTTCTATAATACAACAAAACAAAAGAAAAAAGAAAAATTATGCTAAAGGCAAACAAATTATTACTATACAAAAAAATCACAGTACTGTCTCGGCTTCATTACTGCTATCAATGAGAAACTGAAAAAAATGGTTGCAGCGAATGCTTCTGGCTTTAACGGGTTTACCTAGCCAACTGAATGTCCAACAATTAAAATCAAATATCCATGGAGCATAGCTTTACATTGGCCTGGACAGCTGATTAACATGAAAGTGCAAAGCCCAAGTCTAATGAAACTTTTCCATCTGCCTTTATTCCTATTCAACATGTCTTTACCATGCAGGTTCTACGTGATCCAAGGCAGAGCCAAAGCCTTTCCTGCTATTCAACATCAACAACTGCAAGCGCTCTTGAAGGATTTCCAAACAACAACCTGATCAATGCACGAATTGCAGCACGTTGTTCATTTTCTGACCCAGAGCTAAGAATTTCAACGAGAGGCTGGCTGAGATCCTTTAGCACATCATTAGATAATAAAACAACAAAGCCTGAATTCTCCCCAGATCCAACAGTGCGATAATGCCTGCAAAAACACGTTAATCAGAAATTCTAAGAATAAATAGATCACGAAAATTTTATCGTTTTGGCCCTCCTTGGTTGCTTGATTCTGTCATGGCTCAAGCCTCCAACCATAATGAATTGTACCGAATCTGCAAATCAGGCTCCTATCCATAAAGAAATCTGCCATTTCTTCCAACTGAGCATGAGTTTGACTGTTGTTAAAAAAAAAACCGTCCATCCCGAAATTGAGCATTTTCACGTTTCAAAAAATCAAAACTGCTCTCAAACCAAGAAGAATTTTCAAAAATCGCTCGCGATTCAGCTACATGAGACCCTTCTGCACAAAACCCTTGTCCTGGTTTTTTGAAATTCGTCACCGTTTGCGCGGAAATTGCATCCGAAGTTGACTGTCTGCAAATGGACGTTAATTGACGGAAAACTTCAAATCGAGAGTTTCTGCTTATTTTCAGCTATTTGTTATAACGGTTTTGCGCTCTGAGAGGAGTTCCAGAAAATGAAAAGGCAGGCTTCCGGATTTTAATAGATCTTCTAACAAAACAAGGATTTAAAAAGGCAGAAACATAACCCAAGATGCAACGTATCACCAAGAATCACTGTCTCGGAAACATAGCACGTATTGTTAAAACAATTCTAATAATAACATTCAGGCTTGAAATATACGAGTGATCATAACAATCCATGGATTTTAGCCAAGAAAAACTCCAACTAGACCCTTGAAATTCTTATGACGACAGGCATATCAAAACGTGATTCTGTGTCAACGATTTGCACATTAGATATCTTAGTTTGAATTCGAGTGAATGTTGGATGAAACAGTTTCATATTCTCATTTTGCAAGGTCCATGCCAAGCCAATTGCTGTAAATTAATCTCATAGCCATGCTTTTGATAAACCTGTTGTAATCTGTTTATTATTATTATTATTTTTTTTCATTTATTATGTGTGCATTATTCCGATATATAAATTCAAATTGCAAACTAAGGTTTTTCTTTTGATTGTTTTGTTGCAAAGTTGATTTCCAGGTTACAGGATAAAGACGGAGGACAAGGCAGTGTTGATGCAACTCAAAACTAGAAATAAACCAAACCAGGAAGACACAGTTCAACCACTGTAACAGCATGTAAAAAAAAAAAATTTCACTGTTTTAGCATATGCTACAGCTGTGTTTCAGCATCTGCTACAGCCGTGTTTCAGCATCTACTATAGTAGTGTTTCGGCATCTGTTACAGCAGTGTTTCAGCATATACTCAGCACTGTGTTTCAGCTTATGCTACAGCCTGGTGTTTCAGCATAAGCTACAGTGGTGTTTCAGCATAAGCAACAAAGAATCACAGATTATAAATCATGTGATGACTGGGAGAAGGACACAGGTGAAACACAACAACATATATGAGCATAACAATCATTATGATATATTATTCAATGAACCTGAATGTTACAACTGTCATAATTATGGTCATAAAGCTGCAGACTGTCGCTTAAGGAAATACAATTCAGATTTGATCTCCACTTCTGAATATGTCAAATTCTGGAAGGAGAAAGTAGATGACAAGTGTGGACTAGTGCTATCATCCCAAAAGAAAAAGAATCCCTGGTATATTGATAGTGGATTCTCCAAACACATGACTGGAGACAGAAGTAAGTTTCTAACTCTAAGTGATAGCAAATCAGTGAATGTAACTTTTGGAAATGATGCACCTGGAAAGATAAAAGGTAAAGGAATTGTAAATTTGTGTAATGGAAAAAGAAAAGCTCAAGATGTGTTTCTTGTAGAATATTTGAAACATAATCTGCTTAGTGTAAGTCAAGTCTATGACCGAGGGTGTGAAGTTGTTTTTACCTCTAAAGACTGTAAAATAAAAACTATGGATTCAGGTTAGCTAGTTGCAAAAGGTATAAGAACAGAAAACAATGTCTATGTTTTAAAAGAAGAAGAAGAAGAATGCAACTTAAGAAAATATGATTAAAGTTGGCTGTGGCATAGGAGACTTGGTCACCTAAATTTTGATCACATAATCAAACTAAAAAACAATGGGGTAGTAAAAGATCTTCCAAAGATATCAAAGCCATATGATTCTGTTTGTAAACCCTGTCAGATAGGAAAGCTTACTTGCACTCAGTTCAAATCTAAAAACTTTCCCTCAACAGAAAAACCTCTTCAGTTAGTACATATGGATCTATGTGGTCCATCAAGGAAAGAAGGTACAGGAAAATAAAATTACTTTATGTTGATTATTGATGACTATTCTAGACTAACTTGGGTTGCCTTTTTGAAAGAAAAATCTGAAGCATTTGAAAAATTCAAGGTATTTAAGGCTCTGACTGAGAATCAAACATGAAAAAGATTAAAGGCAGTAAGGTTTGATAGAGGAGGAGAGTTCAGTTCAGGAAACTTCAAAGAGTTCTATGATAAGCATGGGATCAAAAGAGAGTACACAATTCCAAGGACTCCACAACAAAATGGAGTTGTTGAGAGACATAATAGGTCAGTTCAGCAAATGGAAAGATCAATGATGAATGAAAGGAACATACCTCAGACATATTGGGTGGAAGAAATACATACATCTGTTCATATCCTTAACGAATCTCATCTCAGACCAAACAATGACAAGACCCCTTATGAACTTTGGTTTGGTAGACCTGCCTCAATCAAGCATTTTAAAGTTTTCGGGAGTAAATGTTATATCAAGAACAATGATGAAAATATTGGCAAATATGATGACAGGGCTGATGAAGGTATCTTCTTGGGTTATGCTACAAATAGTAAAGGGTACAAATGCTACAATAAGAGACTGCACAAGCTAGTTTACTATATAGATATAAAAGTTGATGAAGAAATCCCAGTCAGAAATGTAAGCAATGCTGAACCAAGAACAAAAGATATAGTTGAAGATGAAGATGAACAGGTCCAAGGATTAGAAAGAGAAGAGTCTGGATTAGATGAAGATATGAATATTCAAACTAACACAGATAAGCAGAAAGAAGCAAAATCACCTCTCAGAATTATTAGAAAGAATCATCCTGAAAACCAAATAATTGGGGATATAAATGAAGGAGTTCAGACAAGAAGGAAATTGATTAAAGACTCAGAACAATCTCATGTTGCCTTTTTATCTATGACTGAACCTAAAATTTTTGAGGAAGCTAGCCAGGAAGATAATTGGATTAGAGCAATGAATGAAGAGCTTGATCAGATTGAGAAGAACAATACTTGGGAGTTGGTCCCTAGACCTGAAGATAAGAATGTAATAGGTTCCAAATGGGTGTTCAAGAATAAAATGAATGAAAAAAGACAAGTTGTTAGAAATAAAGCCAGATTGGTCTGTAAGGGATATGCACAAGTTGAAGGTCAGGACTTTGATGAAACTTTTGCACTAGTGGCAAGATTGGAAGCTATCATAATATTTCTTGCTTATTCATGTCATAAGAACTTCAAAGTTTATCAGATGGATGTTAAGTCAGCATTTCTTAATGGAGATCTAGAGGAAGAAGTATATATGGAGCAACCTGAAGGATTTTCTTTGACAGATAATCCTAAGTATGTTTGTAAGTTGAAGAAGGCCTTATATGGATTAAAACAAACACCACGAGCTTGGTATTATAGACTGGACAAATTTCTACAAGAAAAAGGGTTCAAGAAAGGTACTGTTGACAGTAACCTTTACATTAAGTCTGAAGGTGATAATTTACTTGTCGTTTTGGTTTATGTAGATGATATTATTTTTGGCTGTACTAATGAATCATCTGTCCAGTGGTTTGCTAATTGTATGCAAACAGAATTTGAAATGTCCATGATAGGAGAACTGTCATATTTTCTTGGCTTACAAGTAAAACAAAGCTTTGCAAGAATTTTTATTTCTCAAGAAAAATATTTGAAAGAGATGTTGAAGAAATTTCAGATGGAAGATTCTTCTACAATTAGCACACCTATGGTGGTTGGTTGCAAGCTGAGTAAAGATGATATCTCACTTGATGTTGATCAAAGAACATATCGCTCTATGATAGGCAGTCTTTTGTACATCACAACATCTTGTCCTGATATAATGCAAGTTGTTGGACTGGTAGGCCATTTTCAGTCTGCTCCTAAACAAAGTCATTTGGTAGCTGTCAAAAGGATATTTAAATACTTGAAGGGAACAATGACTTATGGTCTGTGGTATCCTAGAAATCAAAATTTCCAGTTAACTGCTTATTCGGATGCAGACTGGGAAAACTGTGTTGATGAGAGAAAAAGCACTAGTGGAGGAGCATTTTTTCTGGGTGACTCATTAGTTGCATGGCTTAGTAAAAAGCAAGGATACATTTCATTATCCACTACAGAGGAAGAATACATTGTTGCTGCTACTTGCTACACACAAATCTTATGGATGATACAAACTCTTGCAGATCTGAAGGTAACTTACGCTGATCCTATTCCAATTCACTGTGATAACACCAGTGCCATTAGTGTTTCCAAGAATCCTGTTCTTCATTCCAAGACTAAGCATATTCCAATCAAGTACCATTTTCTCAGAGAACAAGTTACAATCATGATTGTTCAACTGAATTATATACCTTCTACAGAACAGATTGCTGATATCTTTACTAAACCGTTAGCAGCGACCCCTTTCGAATATCTTCATCAAAAGTTGGGGGTTATAATCTCCTGTGTCTAATCTGTTCACCTGGTCAGGGGGAGTACTTATTGAATATCCGGTGTATTTCCAAGATGCTTATAGTCGACAAGGGGAGTATATTTTTGCAACATATCAAGGGAAAAATGTTTCTTCTTTGACATTGATGTCAAAGGGGGAGAAAAGAGTCCAGGAGGAGAGTCGAGTCTGAATGCATGTAGGTGCCTGTATTGCCATCATTGCCAAAGGGGGAGATTGTTGGCAAATTTGTAACAGACAACGAATGGCATGAGTACAGGAAGAATGTACAGAGGATTGTTAGCATATTTACAGGCAGCGTATACTTTTCATTGATGGCAAGTACAGTAGTGGTGATGGCTTGAGTACAACAACGATGATCAGTGGAGCAGTGATAATCGGGGAAGAGCATCAACTATGTTCGTTGGATCTCTTTCTGAATTCCTGATGGCCGTCATATCTAAATGAAGACAAGAAGAGTGCACTGAAAAGGAGGACAGATCTTAGATATTAGATCCAAGCACAGGACCCAACCATCATTGGATCAAGAAGAACATGCATGTTCTTTAAAGTGCAAGGAGAAATGGGCATAATTGCAATAGGCAAAATTGTGACTTCATCTGAGCCGTCAGATCAAGATTGATTTTGGACCGTTGATTTAAGTCCATGTCGGAGTTTCGGGGATCGCAAGTTGGAGATGACAAGTAATTTTATCCACAAAAATCCTGATTTCGCGATATGCAAAATCGCAACGTAATCTGAGCCGTCAAATCAAGATCACATCTGAACCGTCGATCCGACTCATGTCAGTAAACCATGTCAGCTAGGAACACATGGAACAACCAGGTAATGACAAGTGTCAGACTGATTCAATATTCCAAGCAGATGTAAGTCACAAATCAGGGTGACATGTGGCAGTTATTTAACACATGTGACATCAACAGACGTACACCATGTCGGAGTTTCGAGGATCGCGTGTTGGACATGTCAAAGATTATTGACATCAGGAATCCTGATATCGCGATATGTGAAATTGCAATGTAATCTGAGCCGTCAGATTAAGGTTGAATCTGGACCGTTGATTCCATCCCTTGTCGGAGTTTCGAGGATCGAGAGTTGGACATGTCAAAGATTATTGACATCAGGAATCCCGATATCACGATATGTGAAATCGCGATGTAATATGAGCCGTCAGATTAAGGTTGAATCTGGACCATTGATTCCAGCCCTTGTTGGAGTTTCGGGGATTGAGAGTTGGACATGTCAAATATTATTGACATCAGGAATCTCGATATCGCGATATGTGAAATCACGATCTAATATGAGCCGTCAGATTAAGGTTGAATCTGGACCGTTGATTCTATCCCTTGTCGGAGTTTCGAGGATCGAGAGTTGGACATGTCAAATATTATTGACATCAGGAATCTCGATATCGCTATGTGTGAAATCGCGATGTAATCTGAACCGTCAGATCAAGATATGATCTGGATCATTGATTCGACTTCTTTACGGAATTTCGTAGATCGGGATTTGTAAGTGACAAGAACATTGAACATCAGGAATGCTGAAATGCCGAAACTCGATTTAAAGGCAAGATTAATAAAGTTCATCCAACGATGCAGATAAACTGGAATATGATTGGAAGGTTTTGTTCTCTCTCATAGTTAACCCCTTAGTTACGAATCTGTTAGTGAAACAGACTCATGATTGCAAATCAGTTAGTGTTTCAGTTGGCGTTTCTGTTTCTCGGACAATTGTCTTTCTTTTGCCTAAGGAGTTGGGAAGTTGAACCATCGTGTAGTGGTTTATAAAATAAAAGGAGACAGACTGTGTATTGTTGGCTGTTCCGGATGAAAAATGAACGAAATAGGAAGAAAGGGAAAATGAGAGGATGCATAGCATGGGAGTTAGAAAATGTGTAGAGTGAGATGAAACACAGAGCAGAAGTAGAGCAGAATGATAGAAAGAGTAGAAGCAGAGCAGAATGACAGAAAGAGAAAAAGTAGAGCATAATGACAGAACAAGTTGAAGAAGAGCAGAATGAGAGAATGAGTTGATGCAGAGCATACCTGCTGAATAGAAATATGAAGAGAAGAGCAACAGAACAGTGTGTAGAAGACCAGATTTACAGAACAAAGAAAGATTGGTAAGAACTGATTTATCTGTAAAGTTGACTGTTTATTTAGCCATTCATATTCTAGGGAGGTTGGGAGGTGCTAGGGAGGATTGTTTTCCTCAGAATTTCAAGTGGGTTCTTGAACACAGGGAGTTGTAGCTTCCATCTGGTTGCAGCCAGAGAAACTAGGGTGGCAGGGTGGTGCAAGGGAGAACAAGTGTTCTCTGTTATACAGGTTGGAGCTTGTGTAACTGGAAGTTGGTGCTTCCATCCAGTTGGTGCTGGAACATTCAGGAAGTTGGTGCTTCCATCCAGTTGGTGCTGGAATATTCAGGGAGTTGGTGCTTCCTTCTAGTGGGTGCTAGAGAAACCAGAGAGTTGGTGCTCTCAAACAAGTTGCAGCTTGTAAAACAGAGGTAGTAGCCTCACATTGAGTTGGTGCTCAATTAGAGATGATGTACAGAACCTAAAAGACTTCCTATCATTTCGAAGAAGAATAGGTTTTCTCCCTATGTGGGTTTCCTCCTGAAAATCTGTCTCTGTGTATACCTTATGTGTGACTGATGCTTTTTACTTTTACTATCTATATGATGTATAACGTTGATGATCACTTGAAGAAAGATTAAGAATATTTTAATAGAGTTAAAATTGTTTAAGCTCAAAGACAACTATTCACCCCCCCTCTCAGTTGTATTAGTAATTCCAACAGATGGACAGGTTACAAGGAACAAATCTAGATTGGTATGTAAAGGATATGCAGAGGTTGAAAGAGTCAAATTTGAAGAGACATTTACCCCAGTTACCAGAATGGAAGCAATCCAATTGATTTTAGCTTATGCATGCTCCAAACATATTAAAGTGTATAAGATGGATGTAAAATCATCTTTTCTGAATGGGGAACTTGAAGAAGAAGTCTATATTGAACAATCTTAAGGATTTCAGTTGTCAGAGAATGGAGACTATGTGTGAAAATTAAACAAGGCCTTGTATGGTCTAAAACAGACTCCTAGAGCATGGTACTCTAGATTGGTTAAATATCTACAATAGGTAGGGTTTAGAAAAGGAAGTACAGACAATAACCTCTACATCAAGTTAAGTCAAGGTAATATTTTATTAATTGAAGTTTATGTTGATGATATTATTTTTGGTAGTGATGATGACAGGTTAAGCTAGAAATTTCAAAGGACATGTAGAATGAATTTGAAATGTCATTACTTGGAGACCTATCCTTCTTTATGGGACTTCAGATACATCAAAGAAACCAAGGAATTTTTATTTCTCAAACCAAGGATATTAGAGAAATTATAAAGAGGTTCAGAATGGAAGATTGTAAACCAGTTATCACTCCCATGCAAACCAATTGCAAGTTAAGCAAAGATGATGATTTAAAGTATACAAATTAGAGGAAATACAGGTCAATGATTGGTATCCTACTATATGTGACAAAATCCACACCATATGTAATGCAGGCAGTTGGACAGGTGGCATGATTTCAAGCAGCACCAAAGGAATAACATGTGTTAGTAGTGAAGAGGATTTTTAGATATCTCAAAGGAACAAAAGAGTTTGGATTATTGTATCCAAAAGGAAATGATCTATCTCTTATTGCCTACATAGATGAAGATTGGGTAGGTTGTATTGATGACCAACGAAGCACTAGTGGAACAATGTTCTACTTGGGTGAGTGTTTAGTATCATGGCTAAGCAAGAAACAATCATCAGTATCTCTATCTAGTTGCCTAACATGGGGAACTTTGTTGATGAGGGTTCATTTGGTATCTCTAAATCAGTGACAATGTGTTTGAGGTATCTTTCTCTATTGATCCTGATCATGTTTGGATGTCCTTTTAATGGAAACTAGAGGTGATCCTAGTCGATACTAAAGTATTCATTTAATTTCTTAGACCAGTCTCGATTAAGTACCATTTTGTAAGCCTTCGGGATGTATACCACGATTATATCAATTACTTGAACAAATTTAGGGTGTGTAGCAATTCTGATCATGATATCTTTTAGTTCCCCAATGACCTTTACCTGAGTCCTATCTAGTTGTATAACGTGTTTATCACTTTTGACTAGGGTTGCGTTCAATTTCTTGCAAATTGATAATGGCATGACATTTGAAGATGCCCCTGAATCGACTAGGAAATTATGTATATTTTTGTTAAAAAACTTAAACATCAAGAGGAAAGGAGGAACACAAGGCCTTCCTCTTTTGTTTAAAGAACAACAATTCACACTTAGCTTATTTTTTAAGTCTGTGGGAGGTGAGATGCCACCTTGGTCATTGCTTGTCATAGGGGTATATATTAATTTTATTGACTGTAACAAAAAATCCTTTTGTTGAGGAATCCTATACATGTCCATGAAAGACACATTATCTTTCATCATCTTCAAGTCTTCTACCACATTGTAGTCTAGCTTAGGTGTTTCCCGTGTGTATATGTTTGTCGAATTTATTTGGGAAGAAGATAGTGGTTTGGGGTGATTGACCACTTGATTTCCTTGAGATGATTGAGTAGTGGTGGGGTTAGTTTGGATCGATTGACTTTTACTTCATGTTTATACAACTAGAATCTTAGCGGGGAATCCCTGTATCTCAATGTCATCGTTGAAAGGAATTAGATGGCCATGATCCCATAACAACATGGTTGTCTCTTCAGGTGGTTCTTGATTTTCTTGATCGATGACACTTATTTCCGAACCACTGGGTTGTTCAGTTGGAAAACATTTGTCTAGGAATCGATTAGCCATTATATTCATAGCATTCAACCATTGGGTTCATTCCCTTTCTGAATGTTTTTCTTGATGATATGTGCAGAAGGTGTCAGATGCTACATTCCCTAAATCGATGTTTAGGTTGGCTGGGGGGTGTTCTATAGCCTTGAAAGGTGAGTTCCTTTTAAGAAAGGGTTTATGGTATTTGATTTGGGTTTCCTTCCCCGACACTCCTTTTCATATCTACGATCTTGTTGGAATTTTTTTTGATCATCCACTGTAGGTTTTCTATGTCCCCTCCCTTTTTTTTAGGTCCTTGTTCTATTTTTTTTCCTCGGGGTCTAGTAAAAAAAAGTCCCCTCTTGGGTGGAGGTTGGGTTTCCTTTTTTATTAGTGAGATCTGAACTTATTTTCATCCTTTCATTTGGAACTCAATTTTTTTGTCTTCTTCAAAATTTCCAGCTAGAGGATTCTTGGTGGCCCTTTTTATGAACATGGAAATAGAATATGGGAGAGCATTAGCATATACTTCAATTTGTAGCTCCAGAGTAGCCTTAGCCTTGAGTTAAAATTTGTTCAAAATGGTGGTGAAACTTTGGTTGAAATCTTCGACCTTTTCTTTTGATATCATAGTAGCGGAGAGAAGTTCATCCATTAAATCTTTTGTAGTAGTTTCTTCAAAAAAGTTGTCCAAGAAATCCTTTTGAAACTTTGTCCAACAAGTTATGGAACCAACCGGTAGGTTGAAATTCCAAGTCGAGGCTGAATTTTAAAAGGTATAAGGGAAAAATATATACACCACATCTTCGTGTTGCACATTCATCAACCTTATGGCCAATATGAACTTCTTAATATGGTCTTCAGGCAATCTATAGGTTTTAGGGTCAAATTTGGAAAGTATTTTTTCTGGATGTCTGGGTGGGTTATGCATCCATCTTGGAATCACCAAAGCATCTCTTTACAACAATGGTTGGATATCTCTAGGATTATATCCCATTTCTCCATTTTTATCATTATTATCCCCCATGTATTTTGATTCAGAACCTGAGCGATCTGAGTTATACCCTTCCTCTTAGGATTCAAAATCATCAGTTTCATAGTAGTTACTGGCTGGCGGGGTGACAACTAGTGTTTCAGGTATTAGAACAAGGGGTTGTTCGATCTTTGTTAAGGAAAATTCTATTAGTTCTTCTACCATGTGAACAAATACCTTATTAGGGGTGTCAAAAACTGGTCTTCTTATTTGTTTTCTTCGAGGAAGTAAAGGAGCTAAAGGTAATGCTCTAATATGTCAGGCATAAGCTCTGGTGTTTTTTCTAAACTTATTTAACTCTTCGTCGGGAAGAGTGTAAGGTATTTTATGGTATGGGAATTCTTCCTCTTTGTGTCGAGGTGATTTACTCATAGTGGGAGTACTCTATGTATGTGGTGTTGACGATTGAAAACATCAACGCAATTTCGCCCTCTAAGTGTTGCTAAAGCCTATTATTATATAAGACTAAATAATGCTAGTAGGTGGGACCCCCTTGAACTTTTGAAAATCAGGTCTGATCATTTTCAATGTTACGATGATGTGCTACAAAGTTTTACTTGGTTGTTGAAAATATGGTTGTCATTGATATCAATTAA
>CBVK0102328454.1:826-10832 GCA_900067695.1 Picea abies
TCTCAGAATTTTGGGCTATGGATGCACCTTTACGACGCGAACCCCGAACACATGATTCTCGATCCTCCAAAATTTGTCGATGCTAGGTCAACAACCTTCAGCCTTTCACGATCAGATGGACCAGATCTTCCCTTTTTTTAACCGGGATTTTGTGGTCCTTTATGAACAATTTTAAAACATTTGAAATCCTGATTCTTGTGCTCTCTTGCCTATTTTGAATATTGAAGTTTCTCGCTCGCTTGATTTGATCCCCTACTAGACCGCTCTTAGTGCTACAACCCGTGACAATGGAGACTTGGGAGACATGACTTGGACTAGGAAAATGAAGGCTCAGTGACAGAGGTGAAGAGAGAAGTGATTGGCATTAGGGAGAATAGAAAGGCTCAGGGTCAATATTTCTTAGGCAAGTTCGACAGGGAAAACTAGTTGATCAACAAGGATGGAGGCAAACAAAAGAAAAATAGACGTCAGGAGGAAAAATCTATGATCGGGTCTTCAAAAAAGGGGAAAAGACAGGAAAATAACAGACTTAGGAAAAAACCACGATTCACAAGAACATGACAAGATTAAGTGATAACACAGTTCAACTTGGTTTTATAAGTGACTAACCATTCCATACCAATCAACATGTCATAAGACCCTAGGCGAAGTATGTTAAGGGTTGTTTGAGTGGGAAATCCATCCATAATGAATTGGAAAGTCGGTATGACCTCTACTACTTTTCTTTTGGTGCAAGTGGCTAGTTGTACCAACCATGTATTAACTTGTCTAATTGGTTTTAGTTTACACTTATCAACAGTTTGAGGGGCTACATAACTCAAATTAGAACGAGGGTCAATTAAAATAGAAACCAAATGGTTGGAAATCATACCTTCGATCTCCACCACTGAAGCTTGGTGGCTGACTTGTTTGTTATCCCTGGCTGCATAAATCTGTTGCATCATCCTAGACACATCATTGACTGTGGTATCTTCTTGAATGTTGTAGACTCTCCTACTATTCTGTTGTCTATGTGGTAAATCCCTCAACAAATGTTCTTCTCCACAACCCCAACATTTCAAGTGTTCTATCTTTGGGTTATCAGTCTTTCTTGGGGTTGATCCAAAAGGTTTATTTCCACTATGGGAAGGGAAATTCTGCTGATACACACTTATGGTAGGAAGTCTCATCCTAGAACCCTTCCTATAGTTCTTAAATCTTGAGGATTTAAACCCCTTCTTCTTGAATCCCTAACTATTCTTCTTCTTCCAGTCCTCGCGAGGTTCTGTCTGACTCCTGAACTATTCATAACAATACCTTTCCTTCTATATAGTCTCTTCTAAGGTCTTTGGCTCATCAAACTCAATCTTGTCCTGATAGGATTGAGGTAACCCACTAATAAATCATTGCACTTTTACCTTTTCATCTTTTATGTAGGGTACATACCTTATCAACTCAAGGAATTTATTGATATATTCATCTATGGTGAGTTGTCCCAGCTTGAGTTCATAGAACTCCTTAGTCTTCCCATCAAATTATATTTCTAACATATACTTCTTCTTGAAGTATTTCTCAAATTGTTTCCATGATAAGTCCTTCTCATGGATTATTTTCACATTTCTATGATCTTCCCGCCAAATGGAAGCCTTCCTATTTAGGTTGAAGATGGTTATTTGAGCCTTCAATTTTTCAAAGTAGTCATGGACTTTGAAGTACTTCTTTAAAATAAGTAGCCAATCTTTTTTCTCTTCCCCTTTCTTAATATCTCCTTCGAAAGAGGGTGGTTTTTCTTTCTTAAATTCTTCAGGGTCATGACTTTTGGAAAGCTTTTGATTCTTTCCTTTCCTTTGAGATTGTGAGCTATTTTTGCTACTAGAAGATACCTTGGAGTTGTTGGTTTCCTTTCCAGAGGACTCTCCCGACAAGTGTCCCCTACCTCCAGGTTGGGCCTTCCTTGAGGTACTCCTCCTAGTGTGGCAACTTATGGGACCACGTTTTGATATCTCGGGTGGGATTTGAATTCTCTTCATATGTCGTCGATCCACATGACTAGTTGTGGGTCCTTGTTACAGTTGTCTCTGTATATTAGATAAGATATGCAATAAGATTGCATCAATTTCCATTTTTTTTTCTTTCTCCTTTATCAATCTCTCATTGTTATCCTTGCAGCTTTGTAATTGGCCATGAGGCTCCTTAGAGTTTCAACTAGATCTAGAGGGGTTTCCATCACCCTCCTTTCATCAGATTCCTCGTCTCTATTGTGGGAGCCATCCCCAACTTCATGGAACGTCACCATCCTTTATACTTGTAGTTTCTCATGATTCACTGACTACTTGAGTGTTGACAAAATATTCACTATTAGCCAATGGTCTATTAGTTCATAGACAACACATATTTCATATTTCTTAAATACACACACAGTAGAAAACTTCATTCTTTTCTGCAGTAAATTTTTAACCAGACTCTTTAATGGAGAAGTAAGATAGGGTGTCACCCTTAAAATTCCTTTAAATAAGGTTCTTAGACGACTCGTTCATGATCCCAAGTAGACCAACCGTTGTAACCATTCTCTGATACCAATTTGTAACACACCCAGCCCCCTAAAACTCTTTTCAGAGGGTGGGGTATCATAATTTCGTTTTCCTTAACTATATCAAATCATAACTCTGAGATTTCTATTACGTCCTACTCATCCACCACTATCCAACTACTTCCTCCATGCTCAAATTCGAGCTTCGGACTGACGTTTATTGGTCAAAGTCCATGTGGCACCCACGTGGATCCATCTCATAGGTAATGTCTCTAAGATTCCTTCATCCACAGTGGAACTGCATCCACCATCTGATCCCATGTCTCGACTTAATCTCCTTCTATTGTATTAGCCATAGAGGAATTCGACACTTCACACCCCTTTTCTATCTAAGTACGATATCACCCAAAGATCAGAACTTCCAAAGTCCCATAATTCTACCACGTGGCTCTGGCCTTGAGGCCTTTCTATCTCTCTACTATACTCCTCTAAAGTCCCAAAGTACCAGACTTTCGGAGTTCTGGTCACTTCGCCAACTACTTTGGCTAGGCGGGCACGTACTTAGGGCTGACATGTGGAGGGGTTAGGGGTGATATGTTTCACGTCCTAATAGGAATATAAGGTATGTGATACACTCAAAATCAAGTGATACATGGGACATATATTGTGGGTCCACATAACCCTAGTGACATCAGCTTGCCACATCACACTATACTGACAACCTTCTAACATTTCCTAGATCTCAAGGTTGAGATCTGGCCACGTAGATCCAAAGATGTAGATCTGTCATTACTTCGTGAATTCGATGTTCGAGGATTTATCAACACACCACCCCCTCAATTCCCAAAGTACCTAATACTCAAACTAGAGGACCTATCAACATGCATCCTGATATATCGATGACTAAGAGGGAACCTGAAGGATCCGAGGATCAATGGTCCTCATTATTTTGCGGATTTGGGCTTCAAGGAATTTGGAATTACAACGCCCCTATTTGTCCGCAGTGGTCAACATCGGGCTAACCACGGTGTAGATCTAATGGTCCAAGGATGTCCATGTAACTTCGGAGATCTATGATTCGTGACTTCCACTCTAGGGTCCCTTGGGGTCCCATTTTTGGGTCACTTCTAAAGGGACATCTGTCGTCCCAAGAAAATCCAGTAAGTATACATGGCACCTACCTCAGGTCACCTTCCTCCCCTTCCCATGCAACAGGTTCTTCACACCTGGAAATGTCATCACTCGTCACGTGGTTCCCCACGTGCTCTTCTACATGATACATGTGTCCCCACGATCAAACGGTCAAGACAAATCTCGATGGGTTCTTAGATCCATGGTCTACATTACTTCATAGCCTATCCCTTTGAGGGTTTTGACACTACAATTTCCTCATTCTCCCGAAGCAGTCGACGTCAGGCTGAATTCATAGTAGATCTGACGACTAGGAGAGTACCCGAAGGATCCCCAGATGAATGGTCTCAACAACTTCACGAATTTGGCCTTTGGTATTTTTGGCTTCACTTTCGCTCCATTTTATGCAAGCAAGACTTCACCAAAGTACCATGTGCTAGTCCCTTCTCCTAAATGATCAAACGATAGGTGGAGTTCTTAACAATCTTTGCCAACTGTATGGCTCTCCTTCACTTCGTAACTTCAATGTTCAAATATTTTGATGCTATAGTATCCCCGTTCTCCCGAAGTGAAACTTCGTCGAAGTACCATATGAAAAACCATCCACTAGACGATCAAATGGTTGATAAGGAGCCCCAATGGATGCCCCAGTTCAACTACTCACAAACTTTCACGATTCTAGTATTCGGTAATTTCTGGCAGTTATGAAGTTTGACATCCCAGGGCTTTGGGATCTCGAAGTTCTAAAGCCATCAAGAGCTAGCTCCTTTCAGACTTAGCATAGGGTTCCTAGACCCTTGTCATATCGATCCTCTAATGAATGTTGGGCTATAAGCTCTACTCTTAGCCGAGATTTTGTTAAGGTTGTGGGTGCAAGCCTAAGGTCTCTTAGGCTACTAGTTTAAAGGAAACACCTTCCTAGCTCGTAGAACTTTAAGTTCTAAAATAAGGAGGGGTAATCTTGTGGAATTTACTGAGATGGTACCAATTCTTAGAGGCTTACTCTGACTCTGGAACTAGTAGGTAACATCCTGGGGAAAACACCTTTGAGGTTTAAACTGGAGCATATGGAAAATAAAGCAGAAGCATAAGTACTCAATGAGATAAATACATACACATCACTTGATTAGTAAATACAGAGGCCAATCTTAAAATGTATACATACATGAATTCATTCATTATTCCATTTCAAAGAACAAAGCATGAAAAATCTTATCAGAACCAGAAGGCGTGATGCAACTACTGTAAGGGGTGCCCATTTCCACCCAAACATAGGCTCAGTCACTCCTTATGGATTTACCACTGGCCACCCTCGAGCTATAACATGATGATTTGAGATTGAATCTCTTATTCTGACTCGGCGAAAGTTAGGGACAAATGTTACTCCTTCTCCTAGCTCAGTTTCTATATTTTTTCACACTTCCCACTCTCCTCTGCCCATCATGCCTTCCTCTCCTACCTTCCTGAGAAATATTGCATGTAGCCCAAATCACCAGTCTGTGTTTAGGTATGGAAGCCTTACAGATGGAACGTTTGCCCCATCCCCTCATTAATTCATGAGGAGGTCTTCCCACCTACTAGCCTAACTATAATTCATTCCCAGGTCATAGGGTTGTTCTGATTCTGAGAAATTAAATCCAACAAAGTACTGGTCTGGTGAAAGGTAAAAAAACCATTCCTGGTCCCCTTCACCATATCTTCCATAGCATTCATGGTCTCTCTTAGTACACCCCCCTTCCAACAGTCATGCAACGTCCATCAAATCAAGCATTCACACATATTGAGTTTTCCATAGTCTCTTGGTCAATATAGTTATATTTACAAGCTGGGGGAAACAGGGTGTTACAACAAGAAACCTTGCAATTGGAAGAGAATTTACATAAACATACAGATCCAGATGTAGAAGAGTTGAGGACAGATCTCAAGAATTTGACATTTCATTTGAATTAGAACAAAAGAAAGGAAAAGAGAGAAGTTGTATGGTGTACCTTATGCAGAACATAAGGACATTGTAGGAATGAGTTCCCAACATTTGCGCAGTACTTGGGAGCAGGGATGTCGAATCCTCTGCGTATAGGAGGACCTTGGTGTGAAATATGTAGAACACATGGACATGATCCATATCATTTTCCGATGATGCGAAAGTATCAAACAGTGACCAAGAGTACATTCTCCAATTTCTGAAAGTTTGTAGGACATGAAGAGAATAATTGTAGAACTTTGGAAATAATGAATTAAAGGATATCAGATGCATATAGGATGCAGGATAAACCTATGATAGGTCCACCTATGTAATAGTATAATAAAGCACAAAATTTTGTAGCACCACCATAGTATAATAATGCACAACCACAATATAACCAGGTACCACAATATAATATACCGAGGCGCAGACAATCAAGGTAACAAAGGAGGATTCCGAGGAGGACATGGAGGAGGTAGAGGACTAGTAACATGTCATAATTGTTAGAAACCTTGATATTATTCAATATATTGTCCACATACACCCACGACATATATTTATTATCACATAGCATATCATAATACATAAGACTGTCCGTTACTTCTGATAAAGATACAGGAAAAGAGGAATCAGAATAACCAGAATATTCAATGAATTGATACAAAAACTATAGAAGATGATGGGAAGAAGATCCATATAGTTACTAGAGGTGGAACCTATTAGCATTGGGATTCACCCTCCGACTGCAAGAGGATAATCCCAATACCCATCAAAATGTAAATGTATTGGAATGGTTTGAGTAGGTGGATTAGTAAGATTGTAGAGAGAGGAAAATATAACAAAAGTAACTGCAGGTCATTTTGGGACCATTAGGATATGGAGTCATAAGTATCTTGAATAATGAAAGAATTTAAATTTCCTATTAGACAAAAGGATTTATGTGGTGATGAGGAGAAAGAAGACAACAAATTTCTGAGTGATGTACCATGAAATATGGGAGAGATTACATCTAGACAAGAAGAGAAAAATAAAATATCTGATGAACCATGAAAGATGGGCATGATGACAATAGATCCTCCATCGCCTTAGGAATCCATAAATCAGAGAGATTACATATAGACAAGAAGAAACAGAACAATCTGTAAACTAAGAAGACTCTCTGATAAAAACAATTCAAAGGAATCTTCAATAACATAATATTTACAATCCAAGCCATCGGGATTCCAAACTAAAAATACAAAGCCCTACTCATAAAACTCTCTTGGCTCTCTAGCCTCTGCAAAACACCCTTTACAAAATCTTGGAGTGTGACTTGGCCATATCATTAAAATATTTCGTTTGCGCATCCTTCTATCAGACTGTCTGTGTTTTCTCCTGTCAGATGCAAACTCAGATCAATATGGGTATACAAGAAGAAACCACCCCTCGGGGTACCTCGGGTTGATAGTTCTTTGTCCATGGCCAGACCCTCCATGCCTTCTATTTATGGAGTGAGTTGAGGTTTCAACCACCACTCCTTTTTCATTAACTAATTTTTTCTCAACATCACAATGAGGCTTAATGCCTAGGGGGAAACCATGTGCTTCTGTTGGATTTTTCATTTTATAAGCAAGTGAATACGGGGCCCTTGAAGGTGGTTTGGACCCACACCACTTTAGAGCCCGCAATTCACCACCTTCTGTCATGTATCTCTTTTACTATACCATGGTTTCAATTATGGGACCGCTCAAGGATTTTAACACTCGAGCAAGTTGTATCCCCACAATGGAGCATGGTTGTTGATCTAGTCTTGTTTCATGATTTGGAAATCCCTACCAAATAAGCTCCCCCGCTAATGTTTATCCACATGTTAACTTTAGGATCATTCTAACCACACGCTTAGATATGGAGCTAATTTTGGCTCTGAACAAGAAAACTTCCTGGAGGATGATCTAACGTGGTGGCCTAATGTCACTATGATGACGTGTCATGAAAAGAGAGGTGACACGTGTCGGTGCCAAATGGATGCCATGTGTCATGACAGATGAAAGAGCCACATTTCTAAACTGATGACTTCCATGTACCTTGTCACTTCAAATCTCGGGGGAGGTCTACAGGTAGAGCTGGAGCTCCGAAGTGAATAACGACTGTCGATATGAGGAGAACACGCAACAAGGATCTGTGGACTTTGTTAGAGATGCCATTTTTCTTTCTATTTGGAATCGATTTTAGTTGGGGTATGTCCCATGCACCCAAACATGTGAAGTCAGGTATGTAACACCATGGGGTCTAAGTTAGCACGTGGCTGGTTGGCCCTTGGAAGTAGGAAGGGATGTTAGAGTTGAAACTTGTGTAAAGTGGTATGGGTAGGTCTTTTCCAAAGAGTCGAGTCTTGTTAAGAAACCATTCTTTACGTGCCCTAGGTCAAGTCAAGTAGTTAATGGAAGTCACTTCAACAAGTGCATCAACTATTATCATTTCATCATGAAGGCCAAGGGAATGAAAAATTGTGACATTCGTATCATGCATGCCCTACAAGCCTTATCGCATGTATTCTACATGCAGGGATGTGCCATGGAAAATCTATGATTTGATTCAAAACATCTCGTCACCATGAATTCACTGTTCTCTAGTACTTTTCCTCTTTCTTCTCGACTTGTTATAAATTTCATATGCTCGACACTCATTTTAGTCATGAAACCAAACCCGCACTCTGTTTGCAATTTCCCTTACCAGTCCAGGTTGATCAAAATTCCCTCCCTGTGCATTTGTTCGATACACTGTGTGAAAAATTCATACTGGTCGCACCATGGCGACCTCCCGAAGCATATGGAAAGGCGCACATACCAAAAAAATCACTCGGTCCAAGCCCCAAAATGACTGGGAGTCGTTCTCACCTGTAGCATGCATTCCTAAGGATGCCAAAGGAGTCATTCCTTTACCCACAGAAAAGGTCAAATCAAACCATGTGGAAACTGAAGCGGAAGGACTTTCATAGGGAGGGAAGAGAGTAGAAGCCCCATATCCTCAACTAAAAATGCGTCATATAAGGGGCATGTCAAGGAAAAACAAGGAAGCTGGGGAATCTCGATTTTCAGAAGACCTGCAGGCTAGATTAGTGGATGAAGAACTACTCAAGTGGGCCATTCGGCTAGAGCCTGCTGGAGGATTGAGCTGCGAAGGTAGGAGAAGAAAAATGAAAATAGATATCACAGGAGAAAATGATCAAGAGCCATATCAACAATTAAAGAAGGAAAATATGGTTATCGTTGATCTCTATCAGGAAAACATGGAGTTGAGGTGGCAGCTAGTGACAAATACTATGGAAGCGTCAACAACACGGGGTCGCAAAGGGAATGCGACATGGTTAAAAATACAACTGATAGATGCACAAGACATCATTGTACAACTGCGAGAATCACAGAGGATGTCAGAGGAAAGGGATATAAAGCATTCCAGGGAATGCGAAGGGGTAAAGAAGGAAGCTCGCGGCTCTCGCCAGTGCATAGAAAAACAAGTATAGCAAGTGTTTATCTCTGCGACCGCAAACATAAGAAAAATATTGGTAGTTTTGAAGGACATGTTTCCCTAAATGCACTCTACCATTTTGATAATGGTCATGACAATCAAACATCCACTTTCCATGCATATTTTTCCTAGCAAATGAACTCGCAGCAGAAATCAAAGACATTACAATAGATAGCGAGTTCCTAGTAGACACCTTCGCACTCAAACATCTAATTGAAGGGAAACACTGACACATTGTTTCCTCATATAGAGACATGTTTGATAATTATATCCTCGTGGTGAATTTGTGAACAATCATGTGTAAACAGATGTAATTATTGTATACTTTTTGAAAGTGCCATGTGAAGAGTGTCCAATGCATACTACTCGGTTTCCTAGTTTTAGAGTTAGCAGTTAGAAAACATGGTAGCCCAAGCGACGCCCTAGTTTGTATACTTCATATTTTCGATGTAAGCCAGGTTGGTTGGCAAAATTGGTAGACGATAAATATTGTATGTAATTTGAGTCTTTTGACCAAAACTTAATGCAAAGGTCCTGAAACTTGATGAAAAGATTCTAGTTGTAGTATTCGGATGTATTGTGCCTCTCTCTTTGTGTATGTGCATCCTATCATATTTATTCATATCTTTTTCTATCTATTTCAAAACTAATTTTTGAACCTGTGGATTCACTGTGTAGTGCCCCTCGTTCGCACCCCTTAGACAAAATGCTTTCTTCTAAATGCTAATTCTGAATTCGTCTGCAGCAGTGCTCCGAGTTACTTCCTGTGTTTTTCTCCTCGCCACACATTACAGTTTTACACTGAATATTGTTGCACGCCTAGCCTTATCCTCTCAAGTTCAGTCGCTGAGTCATTTGTCTCTGTCATTTCCTCAAATTGACTCCATAGCCCAAGT
>CBVK0102328492.1:0-10420 GCA_900067695.1 Picea abies
ACAACAAGGCCAAAAGGAAGTAGTACTGGGTATGGAAATGGAGGTCTTTGTGATATAATATAGGCAAAACATAGGCAAAACTGGAGACCAACATGCCCCCAAACTGAAGTCTTTGCCTGTCCTCAGGCAACAAAAAGTCAAAGACTGGTAGCAATCAGAGCGTTGCAGCAGCTGCAACCAACATCTGTAACTTCTCATGTTTCTTCAGGTTTCTAATTTCTTTCTTGAGGACTCGGTTGATGATGATATGCTTCCTAGTAGTCTTTTGTAGTCTCCTATTCCTCTGCAAAAGACCCTTATTCTTTCGTTTCAGTCTTTCAATTTTGGACAAGAGATGAGTTACCCTGAATTTCGTGAGTTCATTCTTTGTCTTGATATGTCGGTCCAAGATAGTGTACTCATGTAGCTTCTCCTTCAATCTGTTATTCCTACTTTCTAGTTTGGCTACCATTGGTTTCAAGGATCGACTAGAGGAAATTTCACAGTAAGTTTCAAATGTTTTGTCTTGTCCTGGCTGTGCTTGAGGACTGGATGCATGAGTAAACTCATCTGGACTTTGGGCAGGGGTGTCAGCTAGATCATAATGATGATCTGGACTGAGTTCAGGAGCGAACTCATCCGGACTTCGTTCATAGGTGTCAACTGGATCGGGATTGTCAACTGGACTAGGTTCAGGAGTGAATTCTCTTTGTATCCGAGCAGGGCTACCTGTTGGTACTCGAATTGGCTCATTCTGTTCAATTCCTTTGGGCACAGTAGCTTGCCGATCCACTTTACGGGTTTTTTGAATTAATTGGGACAGAGTCCAAGTCATTTCAGAGGGCTCTGGAGCCTCCTCATGATCATCTACACTTTCTAACCTCTCCTGTGGTGGGTAACTGGGCACAGAGTTATCCATACATGACAATGTGCTTTTACATTTCCGTTTTGGATTTCTCCTAGGTTTGTCAGTAAACTCTGCCAGTTCTTCCACATCAATTATGTTCTCAGCAACTAGGGAAGAACTCGGAATTTCAACATGTGCCTCTATAGGAGTAGTATTTTTCACAGTTTCATTATTGGTTTCCACTCCATTAGACCCCTGAGCATCAAATGAATGTTCTGAATCAGGGTCTCTAGTACTAGCTTCAATTGTGATATCGGGTATGTGCTTAGGGTCAACACAGACTTTGGTCAGGGTTTTAACCCTCTTTTTCCTAGAGTTCAACTTCTTCTGTGGGGGAGCAGGCTTAACACTCCTATCTTTAGACTTGGCAGAGGCTAGGGTTTTTACAGTGAACATATCCCACGTTTCTTGCTTCTTGGATAGTGCAGAATTAATCAATATCTTAACAAGAACAAAATGAAATAGACTTCCTCGAAAATATTTGGCCTTTTGGACCTGTTCGGCCATCTTCTTCAATATTTTTAACAGAAAGAAAGGTATGTTCAGCAGATGATTACCTTTAAAGTGTAATAGGAGTCGGGCATGGCAAGGAAATACTATTGTATACCGTCCTTCACACGTGAGGTAACATTGGAGGATGGCTAATAGTTGAGCCCACTGTGGTTCCAACCATGACCGCGATGTTCCCTCGGACCACTGTGTTTCCCGGTACTGTGGTTTCAAAAGCTGCGTACAGAGATTTTTGTCAACAGGCTGACCCTTTGTCCATCTCTGACCAGTGGTGGGCAGTTGAATTGCTTCTGAAATAAATTTCTCCGTGACTTCGAACTCAAGCTCGCCCACTTTAGCAAACCCACCCTGAAAATCCATAGAAAACTGAAGCGTAATTGCATCATTATAGCCGTCGAATTTCTTCAGAAATAACTCCCATCCTGCTTTCTTAAAAATATCTCTCATTGCCTCATATTCTGGAAGGGCCTCTAGGTCCGCATATGTCTCCAGTTCATGATGATTTTCCACCATGGTTCCACTTGATATCACAGGGAAGGTCTATAGATGAGAAGCAAAATTTGTACGAGGGTGACGAAGGAAGAGAATGTGATGAAGGAAGTAGTCGAAGGAATAGCATAAGAGAACATTTGAATTGTCGTGGGAATCGATAGTGTGTCGGAAAATGATGATAACCGTACATGAATGCAGAGTGTTATCATATATGAGTCATGTCGAACTCAACTCTGGTAATGTCGTGTGTTTTTATGATATGAGAGGTCGAGGTGGGTTGGTTCATTAGGTACAGGTCATGAGTATGATTAAACATTATGGAGTAAACAAGGCATCCTTAGTTCAAACTATTAATATGCAAATTAATACAGTAAATCAACATGAACTAAGCATACCTGAGTTAAATTACCTATCCCCTTTGTTATGCAAGTCTTGCTGTAGAATTTTATTTTGAAGTCAAGTCTGGATCTGAAGGGCGCAAAAATGGTAACTGCTCTTTTATTTCTGATGACCACTGTAGCTGATGAACTCTGTGCTGGTACTGACTGGTACTGATGAAACAATCAAGAATCTGCAGAGAAATTTGAACTAATAATATCCTGCTGAGAAAACTTCCTGTTTATAACAACAAATTATCTGATGATGATTCCTGAACCTGGATTTTGTTCTGTCCTGAAAAAGATCAACTGAAATCATGTCTTCAACAGCTTCAAAGCTCTACCCCTGGTACAATTCTGGTTTGTGTGAATGAATGTTCTGGAGTCGAACACAAATAGAAATCATCGGATTACCGGCCATTAATGAATGTCATTAACCGATGCGAGATGACCCACCAGTGATGTCAATGGGCCTCAAGGTACCTACATCACATCCTAATAGGTACGGATATAGGTGTTGGTGTTGAGTCACCTGTAGGATCTATCAACCAAGAGACATTGGTGTATTCCAAGGGTTGTCAGCAAGGACATCTGCCATTGAAGCATGCATAGTCCAGGGTGCTTAAATAATCTCTAATCTCTGCTCCAGATAAGGTGCTGATGTCGATGGAGTGAGATCTATTGGAAGGTGGACCTTAACGTATTCCACATCATCCAACACGAGTGTAGATAGAAATCTTCCAGACATAATTTTTTTTTTTGGAACAGTAATCACTTACTTGCGGATTTTATGAGCCCAAGTTAGTACATGCTCATTGCTTCCTCATGTTTGGAGAGTCTGAGGAAATGATAAAAGAAGACTCTAAGGGGTTTTCTTTCCCATAATAATTCACCAGGTCTGGTAAAGAATAATCCTTCCTAATAAATGCCCCTTTCATACTTTAATGAGTAGTCAAAGGGAGAAAACAAGCTTAGATTTATTCATTCCAAAACAAGTCAGTTAAATTGATAAGAAAATTTCATGAAATAAAATAGTCTTACCTTCTTACCTGTTGCGAGAGAGTGATAAATTTCAGTTCTGTACTTGCTCTGAAAAACCTGTAAAACTGAAAATAAAAGATCAACATATCCAAAGAAAAGAAAATAAATGTTTTTTTTTATATATTATTTGATTTTTTTTTATTTTCTGCTAAAAATCTATTATTTACAGAACTTTAAAACAGTATGAATGATCAAAGATCAGCAGGAGAAGAAGAATCCTCTCCCACTATCTTTAGTTCTGTTTGCTTGGCCACTTCCTGTAGGAAATCATCTTTTGACAAGGGTTTGTTGTACACTCTCAATCGATGTCCGTTTACTACAAAGGAATTATGTGAATCATCTATGGTTTTAATCCTGACAGAACCATTATAAAAAACAGTTTCTACTTCATAAGGTCCCAACCATGTTGTTGTAAGTTTCCCTTTGAAAGTTTTGTATTTGGAATCGAAAATTAGTGCCCAATCCCCTAGTTGAAAATGATTTTTCTTGATGTATTTGTCATGCCATTTGCTACGTTGACTTTGCACAAGGATGGTCCTTTGAAGAGCATCCTGCCTCATTTCTCCCAATTCGTTTAGCTGCATCACTCTCTTTTTCTGTGCTTCACTCAAATCCAACCCCAACTCTGCTGCTAGGTGGAATGTATGGATCTGAAATTCTATGGGAAGGAGAATTTGCTTACCAAATACCAATTCGTAAGGAGTATGACCAGTGGTATTTCTCCATGTAGTCCTGTATGCCCATAAAGCCTCTGGAAGTCTATCTGCCCAATCCTTATGATGTAGGTGTATGGTCTTGGTCAAAATTGCTTCTAGAACTTTATTTGTAGATTCCACTTGCCCATTGGCTTGTGGATGGTATGGAGAGGACTTACAGTGTTTGATCCCATATTTGTCAGCGAGTTCTTTCATCAATTTGGAAGTAAATTGGGCACCTTGGTCGGTGACAATTTATCGTGGCACACCGAAGCGGGTAAAGATATATTCATACATAAAATGAACCACTAATTTCTTAGTTGCTTGATATAGGGCTTTCGCCTCTACCCACTTGGTCACAAAATGTGTGCACACCAAGATGTACTTCTTCTTTCTTGACATTGGAGCAATTGGCCCTACAAAATCTAGTGCCCATTTGTCGAATGGTTCAATTACAACCTGTGGTCATAAGGGAATCTTGTCTACTGTAGTGGGCCTTCCCATCCTTTGACAACTGTCACAGCTTCTCACATATTTCGCTGCATCTTTGAACAGTGTCGGCTAATAGTATACTGATTACAAAACTTTATATGTTGTTCTTTTGTCAGAGAAATGTCCTCCACATGGCCCATCATGATAGGCCTGAAAGATATCAGGAATTTCATCTTCCCGGACACATCTCCTAATAATCATATCAGGACTTGTATATAAGAGATCACTTCCCACCCAAGAATATTAAGCACTTTGTTGGATAATTCTTTTCTTTTGTGGTGGTGATAAGTGAGCTGGTAATATTCCTGTAGATAAGTAGTTTTTTGTATCTACAAACCAAGGGGTCTTGACAGCTACTGCAAACAAATGTTCATCAGGGAAGTTATCGTTCACTGGGATATTAGTACTATCTTGAGGAATACAAGAAAGAAAATCTGCAACTACATTCTCTTTCCCTGGCCGATCAACTATCATGATGTTGAATTCTTGAAGCAGCAAAAGCCATCGAGTGATTCTACCAGTAGTGACTGGTTTGTTCATCAAGAATCTGATTGCAGAGTGGTCAATGTGTACAAAAACCTCATATCTAGTAATGTAGTGACGAAATTTGATGATGGAATGAACTACTGCTAAAAATTATTTCTTTGTTACTGTGTAGTTCAATTCAGGGGGGGTAAGGATTTTGCTGGTAAAATAGTTTGCATAATTCTGTTGGTTCTCCTTTTGCCCAAGAACTCCTCCTAAAGCAGTGTCTGAGGCATCAGTTGAGATGTGGAAAGGAAGGGACCAATCTGGTCCTCTAAGAATAGGTGCCATAGACAATTTTTCTTTTAAATCCTCAAAAGCACTCTGACAATGATCATCCCAACAAAATTCTTTGTCTTTTGTCAACAGTTTAAACATGGGGTTGGCTATTTTTGTGAAGTTTTCAATAAATCGACGGTAATAACCAGCATGTCCCAAAAAGATTCGCACATCTTTCTAGGTTTTTTGAGAGGGAAGATTAACTATCACCTCAATTTTGGCTGGGTATACCTTGATTCCTTCAACAAACAGATGATGACCCAACACAATCCCTTTAGTTAGTAACATTTTTCATTTTTCGTGACTGAGGGATAGGTTTGATTCTTGGCAACGAATCAAGACTTTCTCTAGTTTACTTAGGGCTTCTTCGAAGGTGTTACCATAGACAGTAAAATCGTCCATGTAAACCTCCACACAGTCATGAATCAAGTCAGCAAAGACACCAAGGAAAGCTCTCTGAAATGTCGCAGGAGCGTTGCATAATCCAAAAGGCAGCACTTTGTAGGCATAAGTGCCCCAAGGACATGTGAATGTTGTCTTGTCCTGGTCTTCAGGAGCAGTCTGAATTTGGTTGTACCCACTATATCCATCGAGGAAAGAAAAATATCTTTTTTCAGCCAAGATATCCAAAACCTGGTCGATGAAGGGTAAAGGAAAATAGTCTTTCAGGGTTGCCTTGTTCGGCTCCCTAAAGTCTACACACATCCTCCATTTCCCTGTCATCTTCTTGGGTACCACAACAAGAGGTGAAACCCATTTTCTGTCAGAAATTGGATAGATGAATCCAACATTTAACAATTTCTGTAATTCTTCTTTTACAAAGTCTTTTAGGATTGGATTCATTCGCCTCTATGGCTGTCTTACTGGGGTTATCCCTGGTTGGATATAGATGTGGTGAATGTAGGTGTCAGGGTGTACTCCCTTCATATCAGTGTATTCCCAAGAAAAATCCCCTGACTGTTCTTTCAGAAGTTTTGTCAATTGTTCCTGTTGGCTGAGACTCAATTCAAAGTTGATGTATAGACACCTACCTGGGCTAAGTTCTACTGGAATGGTATGTGGCCTGAGTGTTCAGAAATGGTGAAAACCATGGATGGTGAAAATGAGGAAAATAACTCACGTCGTTCCTGAAATTCCTCTCTGAAAATCTGATCATATTGAAGATAGGTTTGTGGGAACTCAACATTTTCTGTCACATAAAGAAATTGACTTAAAATGCCATCCTCTATAGGTTCTTAGAGTGCATGGACCTCATCAACATAGAATAAAGATTCCTCAACATCATTCTCATAATAGGGACACTTCAACCAACATAATTCTTCTGTAACTGGCCGGGCAGGTGGAAACAGAGTAAGTTTCTATGAAGAAATACCATTTCAGATAAACATGTCCCCACCACGACATCCTATGAAAGCATTGGCTGTGGCCAACCAAGGTCTCCCTAAAATGATTGGATGGCCTTTTGTGGGGTCCTTTGAATGAATAATCATGAAGTCAATGGGATATTCCCACGAAGCTAAAGTCACAAGGATGTCATCAAGAACTCCAACAGGTTTTATAGTGGTTCTATCAGCCAGTTCAAGAACTGTAGAAGTAGGGAGAAGGAATTGATTTAATTGTAATAGTTCCACTATGTTCCTGGTCATTATATTAATGGTTGCACCTAGATCAACTAAATTATTACCAATAGACACATTGTTGATAGTCACTAAAACTATTGGGTTCCCTGGGTTGGCATACTTTACAATTTTAGGTGTTTCAGAAATATAATTTGATAACTGTCCTACTAGATGTATTGTGGGTTGATCTTTCTGTTTTTGACCTAGTTTCTTAATGCAGAGTTCTTTGATGGTTTTGGCATAGATGGGAACATCTTTTATGGCTTGTAATAATGGAATATTAACACAGACATTTCTCAATTCAGTCATGATGTCAAACTCAGATTGTACAATTGGTTTTTCAATGAGCAACCTTTCAGGAAAAGGAGGTGTTTGGGGGACCTGAGTTTGTGTATTATGCTGTGATTCAGATTATTTTTGTTTTGGAATGATAACATCTTTTAGGGGTGCCCCATCTGATACATTATCCATAGACTCATCTTCATGTTCTTGGATAATTACTCTTGGTGTTGTTTTTGTTATGGGCTGAATTTTATTTAGAATTTTTCCAGATCTCAGCTGTACTTCTTGTATAGAAATAGGGTTTATGTTGTAAGATGGGTAATTCTGGAAATCAACATTATGGAGTGGTAGAGGTGGTCTATGGTTAGGATTTGGAATGGGTTGAGAGGGAAAAATGGTAGGACGTGGTGGATTCTGAGGCTGTTGAGGGTTTTGTTGAATGGGCGGTAACGGAGGTGGAGTAAAACCAAGCAATAATTGTTGCATATTTGGAGGGTACTCCGTGTATGGATTCTGGGGAATTGGTACTGCATGCTACTGTTGGTTATTTCCAAAGTTCGAATCTCTCCATCCCTGGTACCAAGGTTGAGCAGGGGCGTTTTGTGAAGGCCAGTTTGGCCAGTTCCATGGATGTTGTTGTTGAGAGAAGGGTGGATAGTAGCTGGAAGATTGTGGGGATGGTTCTTGATATGCATCGGCATTTGGATTCCTAGGTTGCCAAGGCCTCTTAGGTGCAGATGGAGTCCCTGGAGCTTTCCCTCCCTTGAATATTGCTTGCAATCCGGGTAAGGATGGGCAATCTTCTGTTTTATGATTTTCAGTACATATTGCACATACAGAAACATTGTCCAAAGGACATTCTCGTAAAGGATGCCTTTTTCTGCATTTTGGGCAAAATATACTTAGGACAGGGTTTTCCTCTTCCTGCTTTCTCTTAATCTTCAAAGTGTGTAACTGAGAGCCAATTGTTCCTAAAAGATCTGTTTTAAAATTTTCCAAAAGGTTTCCCAATTCGACTCTAGTAACTCCACCAGATGTGGATGTTTTGGTATTTTTATTGACCGGTTCTCTCACACTTTTTGCAGTTTTCCCTTTACTTCTTGAGTAAGTTATACAAAGTTCACTGATTGCTTCAAAGTTTTTTTGATAAATGTCTCCTGAAGCCATTAAATTAAGAGTATCAATATATTCATCCAAAACTCCTTTTAAGAAAAGAGTCTTGATTGCTTCATCCAGGAGATCATTATATTTAGATTTTTGAAGGGTATAGGTAAATCTTTCTAGAAAATCCTCAAGGCTTTCTTCGTCTTGTTGTTGCATTTTGAAGATGTCATTCAGAGAATCCTTGGTTCTGCAATAGTCCTGGTACTTCTTTAAAAAATTTGTTTTCATATCTTCCCAAGATCTAATGTTGTATTCTCCTAAACTCATGAACCAATGTAATGTAGAATCTTTCAGGGTGGCAGGAAATAATTTCAGTTTATGTGCATCCTGGAGATAGTTATAACTTCTGCACAGGATGTCGAACTCAAAAAGAAAGACATCTGGGTCTTCACTATTTTTCCCATGGAAGGTTGGTAGTGCTGAAAGTGGGATATTTTTCATATTGACATCCTGGACTAAATCCAAAATAGGAAATCCAAAGGTGGTTTCTGGTGTTAACTCATTTTCCGCTTGTTCTTCACCTTCATTTTCAATATGAAGTTCCCCATGTAAGTCTCTCCCTCTTTCTCCCATGTTAAAAGGAATACCAAGAATTGTATATGCAATTCGATGTTTCTTTGGTGAGGGTGTGAAATCCCACCTTTCTGGATTCTTTTTATCAGAAGGGTTATCTCCTATTGGTTCTTTTGAGGATCCTATGGCCTTTGATTCCACAGTTGTAGTTGTTATCTGTGAAACTACAGAGTTAGGGTTCCCGAGAAAAGCTTGTATTTTCTCTAGATCAACTGTGTCATCCAGGGCTGGATCACCAGGATTTTGAGTTTGTTGATGTATGGTGTTTCCTGGTTCTAGGTTTTGTTCTATGGTTTCCTCAGCCAGAATTTCAGTCTCAGTTTCTATCACTTTTTGGGTGGAGGTTTCTTCTTTTTTTGGTTTTATATTTCTCCTAAATCTACCTCTAGGATCTCTATTTTTCATGAAGTCATACTAAATGAAAGAAAAGAAATTAAGATTGAGTTTCAGAGTACCTGTGATAACTGATATGTCGGTTCTCACCCTTTTGTTTCCACAGCTCCTCTTACTATCAACCTACTAGCATACCACACCAAAATAAGTGCATTCTAAAGCTAAGCAAGACAACTATCTAACTTACCTTTTAAACAGCTCCCCGACAACGACGCCAAAAATGTCAGGCTGCTATATTAAAGATTTTAATGACCTGAAACACTGAATTGTCAAATTAGGGAAAGTAAACTTAGAGATGCTATACTGTATGTGCAGGTAAGATTCTACTTCCTATCTAGAGATTATCCTTAGAAGAAAACACAACTCACTCTTAGAAACTGAATCCTAATGACTATCCTGTAACTTATCATCTCCTATTTAATTCATCAACAGAAAACAGTCCTATGCTTAAGTGCTAGTGCTTCTATTTCTAATATAATGTAATTTCACACAACTATCTAACACTATCTTGAATCATCTAATCATCATTGTTTCTATCTAAGCCATAACAAAAAGATTATTTCCTAAAGTTCTTTTAATCTAAACATTGAAAATAAATTTAAATCTATCCACAGGAAAACAAAGAAATGTCCTACTTACCCTACTGGTACTGGAAGCTTCCTCTAATTCACTTGCAACCTAACTATATAACAAAGCAGAGTAACCTAACTATCCTAACCAAAAAAAAGTAAATTCAAACTCTAAGTTACGTTCATATTAAAACTGGAATCAAAACAAACCTAGTTCATGCCCTAAATTCTACAGGAATCAACCATTCTTTCAACATTCATCAACGTAGAAAATATTTACTATGCTGGAAATGATACAGTTGAAGAATAATTAAGCAAGAATCTGAATAAGTTAATTCCCAAACTCAATAAACTAACATGCATGCAAATACTAAGATGCTGAAATAAACTAAATCTAATGCAGAGAAAAGAAACGAATTGAACCTGTTTGGCAGGCCCAACCAAAAGGTACAATCGCCAAAAGGAAAGACCATAACTACTCAATCATTCTACGCAAACACTAGCCAGGCTTCACGCTCCATTT
>CBVK0102328504.1:0-13308 GCA_900067695.1 Picea abies
AGCCATACATACAGATAAGGCAATATATTTGACCACACTTTTGTAACAAATAATCAAGACATAGAGCATAGTGTTAGAAAATCACATGAGCTAAGGACTAGACCGATACTTATCTTATCCCATCGTAAACAAGGTATTAAGTTTAAGTAGATAGGAGTACTCAACCTAACTATGGATTGGGCATAGAGGGTTCGATGGGAAAGAGGGTTCGAGGCTAAGTGGTGAAGACACATAATACTAAATATGTATTTGATAGAGAGGTTTGGGTCCCACAACCAATAATCTACACCTCCATTAAAAATTGTAATAGTGCACCTCATGAGAAGGAAGCATAGAAGCTCATCTTATAGGGGTTGATTCCTATCTTGGATCCATACACCCTTGTGATTTCAACATGATAAATAAATGATGAATATCTAAGAGGATTCTACTAAATGGTGGATTGAGGAAAGTTGTGTGGTGATCCTATCATTTAAGCATACACGTGATATTAAAGTGAGTATCAAAGAGGCCTCTAGTTAAGTGTGTCTTGACAAATGGTTAATTGAAGGTGTTGGAGTTTGATTCCTAGCCTACATAGCTCTAAAAAGAGAAGCGATTTCTAATAAATATTTTAGATTCTTACAACATGGTTTAAACATAATTTGTTGTTTCCTTGAATGGGTGGAATTTCATGACAAAAAACACAATGTTTCGTTCAAAATATTCTTTGTTGCGATGATTATCTCATCATCCAAAATTAAGGACAAAAACTATGCCATGTAATTGTGTTTTCTAGCATAACGACAACCTTTTGATAATACCAATTCTCTAGTTTTAGTTATAAAAAAATACCAACAAATGTTTGTTGGTCACTATAATTGCTTATTTAATCTAAACAATCAAGTGCTACATAAATTGTCAACCCAGGGAAGTCTGTTTATTTCAAAGGTAACCATGCACTATATATGCTCAATCTCAAAAGCAACCTAGAGTTGTAGTAAAAACTATATTAATCACACTTGCCTTGAACAAACTGAAGTTCTAACTTGAATTACAGGAAAACAACCTACCTATTACAGAGCTCAAAGTTTAAAGAAATGATTAATTGAAGAATCATGGATTACATTAAAATAACAACAAGATACTACAATAGGAAAGACCAACTATTCTGTAACCAGAGAATAGGACCCTATTCCCAAAGCAGGAATCTTCAGCACCTGTTTCCATTCATCACACTTCATGAACTCATTGCTTGACTGAAATAATTGACATACACACTGAAGGCTATCTATCTCTTAACAGAGAACATGACCCTATTTCCTAAGCAGGAAACTTCAACACCTGTTTCTGATTAGCACACTTTCATAAACTCATTAATGCACTGAAGGCTAACTATCTCTAACAGAGAACAGGACCCTATTTCCTAAGAAGGAAACTTCAACACCTGTTTCTGATTAGCACACTTTCATAAAATCATTAATGTACTGAAGGCTAACTATCTCTAACAGAGAACAAGACCCTATTTCCTAAGCAGGAAACTTCAGCACCTGTTTCTGATTAGCACACTTTCATGAACTCATTAATGCACTGAAGGCTAACTATCTCTAACAGAGAACAGGACCCTATTTCCTAAGCAGGAAACTTCAGCACCTATTTCTGTTTAGCACACTTTCATGAATTCATCAAATAGGATTGCTAACTAAAATGATTAACCCAAGCATGAATCACATGAAAATAATGTAACATTCAGTAAAGCAGAGTTTCAGCAAAACAGAATTCAATAAAGTAATGTTTCAGCAAAACATAATTTAGTCAAGGCATAAACAGAAATCACACTAACACACTACAAAGCTAACAGGTGAATCTTGTGAAGAAGGTGGGCCCTCCCTTCTCACAAGATTCCCCTGAAACGGAGAGGCTAGAGAGAAATGCTCAGAACAGTCTTTTATTCATCTGTCAATGTATTACATTACAATCTGGAGTAAAAACGTCCCTCTATGTAAATCCTTTCTTAATACAAAAAACCGAAGCTCTTTTTGAATGGTGATTTCCTCTTATTTGAAGAGGAGGATCCCTTCGATACAATTGATCAACAAATTATAGGTGTATACCTGAGTCCTATTCTTAGTCAGATCGACTTTCTAAACTGGAATAGGGTATCCTAGTTTCCCGCAATAGAATGCTATTACAAGTGTTGAGTGAGGTGTTATTGTTGCGGCTAGAGTAACAGCTTCTTTATTTGTGTCTTGTTACTGTTGTTGTATGTTGTTTCAGCATCGCAAATCGTAGGCTGTTTCAGCCACGGGATTTGCATTTTGACTGTTTTAGCACTTCTCAGGCAGCAGCGATGGTTGATGCTTAGCTCACGGTGCAGCTGTTGTAGTCAATCTGTGTGAGTTGTTGTTCAGCATTGTTGACCACGGACTGTGTAACAGCTTCCTTTGTGTTTCAGCATCATTGACCACGGACTGTGTAACAGCTTCTTCTGTGTTTCAGCATCGTCGACCACGGACTGTGTAACAGCTTCTGTGAGTTGTTGTTTCAGCATCGTAGTCCACAGATTGTGTAACAACTTCTTGTTGTTTTAGCAATAGGCCTCAATGCTAATCTGCAGTTCGAACTGTTTCAGCACTTATACATTTCTGATCAAAGGTTAAGTACGAGAGTAATGTAAAATTATATGCAAAACAGATTAAACATATAGTAGAGAGAAGAGATGTTGTATACCTTTGGAAACATAGGGTAAAGTGATAATATGAGTTTAAATGTGCATGAAACAAGAGTGTAATGATGGCAAAAAGTATGGGCAAAAAGGTACATTGTGTGGTCCTAACATCCCCCCCAACTTAAAATGTTGCATGTCCTCAGGCAACTTCACACTGAATCGGAGCCTGAATACCAACTCTGAGCGTGCAAGTTACTCAAGCAGTAGTTGTGGGAGGTGCTGTCTGTTGGAGCTCTGAACCCTTGGACGCGTTGTAACCTTTTCCAAGCTGTTGTTTCTGTCTTCTTAGGCAACTCATAATGGATTTGATATCTCTCTACTGGCAACCATAGGATAGGAAAATAAAACCGGTACCCTATCCAGCTTTCAACACATTGTTGAACACACTTGATGTAGTTAGGTACCCTAGAGATTTCTATCTCGAGATTAGTAGGGCTAAAATGATTGTGTTCCTGTCTTTTCTCAGTAGATTGTTGCCAAAAAAAGTTGTTTGTCTGTAGGGCAGCAATCTCTATGGATCTGATGAAGTGTTGACAATCCTAAAGAACTGTTGATTGTAGTTGTTGAACGTGTTCAGTCATCCCTAGTTTCTTTAAAAACTGATAATATTCTATAACAAAGGTGGCTGCATTTTGTGGTTCTGGCCTTATCCAGAGAAGGCAACTATCCTCATTGTGCTTGGCATCCAGGAAGTCATCCTTCCATATAATCTGACTATGGAGAAAAGAGGTGAATGCCCGAATCTGGATGTCACCGACAAGAGGATTAAGGTTCAGCTGCCTGTTCTCAGGGATGGCCTCATTATGAAAATATGCCTTACAGAGGAGGTGTTGATCCATAGCAGAGGCTTCTGCAAAGGTTTTGATAAAATATGCTAGATGTAGCACTGCATGGGACTTGCCTCCTGTGATTGATTTGATCTAAAACCATGTAAGTCGTTCCATGAGGAACAAGGAGTAATTGCAAGATGGTTTCCTTGCAACCAATAGCTTTTGTGCCAAGTCAAATATCAAGAGCAATCTGCCTTTTAACTCTTTGTTCTGTTTCTTAAGGGCACAAGCTTCCTGGCGTGTTTGCTCCAAAGCTTCCCAATTTGAGTAGGTATGATTTATCCATATTTGTTTGTGTTCTTGCAGGCTTTTGGCCTGTGTAACAACATACTCTTTTTTCTATTTTTCTATTATTGCCTGCTCATCCCATGGCTGAGTTTGTGTTTCAGCGTTGCAAGTAGTAGGATGAGGTAGGGTCTGAGTGGCCTGTTCCACAAGGGTGTGGGTATTTATCTGGCTGGGAGGGGAAAATTTTTCAATAGGAAATGTTTGTACAACTTTATTAACAAAAGCATGGGTCTTAGATTTGACATTTATTGCAAGCCAGGGTTCAGTCTCAATTTTGGAAGGTTTTGCTGGTTCTTGTGTTTCAGCTGTAGCTGGTGCTTGTGTGACAGCTATAGATGGTTCTTGTGTAACAAAAGGTTCTTCTTTTTTTACTGCAAAAGTTGAAGGAGTAGGGGGAGCTCCTGGCATTGAGATTTGAATTACTTTGTAGCCTGCTTGATAGTAGATGTCCCCACATTAACAGCACATATATTCTCTACACAGATTCTCTGTTGTAGTTCCTTCTGACATGGTCGCTGTGCAAGCTAGGGTGTACAAATTAAGTTCCTTCTCATAGGCTTCCTTTGCTGTGGCTAGCTCTTGCTTGTAGGCTTCCAGTTCAGATTTTAGGAACTCATTTTCTTGTAAAACAGAGGCCATTATTGGTTCTGGTTGAGGAGTGACTGGTTCTTGTGTAGCAGTCACAGCCGCACTAGCTGGTTCTTGTGGAGCAGCTACAGGATCAGCAGCTACTTCTTGTGTTTTAGCTTGTTGATGTAAGGAAAGTAGTGTTGCAGCACCCTGGACCTCTGATTCCTGTATCTCAGTGTCAATATCAGCAGCTGGTTCTTGTGTTTCAGCTGTAGCTGGTTCTTGTGTGGTAGTTATGGCTGTTTCTTGTGTTTTAGCCACTGAATGAGTAGCTACTTCTTGTGTTTCATCTAATAATGGGTAGTTGGTTCTTGTGTTTCAGCTACGAATTGGGTAGCTGGTTCTTGTGGTTCAACTACTTGATGAGTAGCTGGTTCTTGTGTTTCAGCTACTTGATTTGAAACGGATGATGTCGCAACACCCTGGGCATCTGGTTCTTGTGTTTCAGTGCCTGTGGGTGGAATAGGCAAAGATTCCAGCATTTGGGAGGTTAGAGGTGTATGGGGTATTAGTCAGATGGGTTGGGGGTCTATGGCGGTGGTAGTAGTGGCTGCCCTTGTTGAGGCCCTTGTTCATTTTCTTTGTAAAAAGGGCGGAAAGAAAGGAATTTGCTTTCATTTTCGTGGGGTTTTTTCCTCAATGATGGGATAGGGAGAGTTGTTTGGCTCAGAATCATCGCTAAGAATATGAAGGGCAGGAGTGGATGATTATGGTAAGGTGTGGGGCGGGCTTGGTATGGTAGAGGGGTTAATTGGACTGATTGGGTCTATAGACGGACTGTTAGTTATTTCTGGCGAGTCTGGAGGGTTTTGTGGTTGCTGTTCCTAAAGATTTTCAGGAATTTCAGCGGCTTCTTGGGGATTTATAGGTGGGTTGTTTAGTGGAGGGTTTTGTTGGGAAAAACCCTTTTGGATAAGTAGTTGAATGAGATGGTGATGGGTGAGTGAAAGGGTGAGATATTTAGCCTTTTTACAATAGTGCGACATATTTTTAAGACAACCGAACAGATAGTAAGGAATGTTCACCAATCTATTATGCCGTAAATGAGACAACAGGACAAAATCGTGCTGGTAGACTACCTGGTATTAGCCTTCGCAGGTAAGGTAATGTTTGATGAATTTTGCAACTTCTGGCCATGGAGGCGGCAATGAGCTGAGTCGGACACCTCGGCCTTTAGGTTCAATTTGTTCCCCTGGCAAGAGGAAATCCTGCTGGGCATTCAGGATGACATGTTTGTGACTAAACCAGCGAAGGCCATTGGTAGTGAGACTTGAAACCTGTGCTATATCTTCTTCTGTAACTGAAATCCGAACCCCTTAAACAATGGAATGATCTTCCTGAAGATTTTGAGCAAACTGAAGAACCTGTTGTTGATCATACCACTGGAGTCTCTGAAAATAACCGAGCCATCTTGCCTGCAGAAAAATTTGATAGGCTACTGGGTAGTGTTCTAACAGGGTTGTCATGGCAGGTTCGTACCATATAACAGAGCCTCCCATAGCTACCATCTTGGTAAAATACACCGTCAAAGAGTTGAGTAACAGCTTCTGTGCAGAGTAAGTTTTTCGAGTGAAGGCATTGGAATGGTGGTGAGACGAACGAAAGGATGGTAAAATAGGAATGGCGGTGGTGATTTTGTGTGAAATGATGGTGTAAAAGTTCGATATGTCCTCCCCCCCCTTCAAGTGCGGATAATAATGATTTCACTCGAGTGGTCATAATGATTTAGAATCTTCTCATTAACTATAGCTTAACTGTATTACATAAAATTTACATACCTCACCTTTACCTTCTGATTCGTGTTGTAAACAAAATATAATGCCTGTCCACGATAGTTCTGCAGTGGTCATGGCGGAGACTTTTGATTTGTTAGATGAATCGTATCAAGGATTTGTTGACTGGAAGGACAAAATGTAGTATGAGAGTGCAAAAAGCTTATTGACAGAAAATGTCGAAAAGTTGGTGTTTCAGCCGTAGGAAGAACAAAGAAATGTTTGCCGAAGAGTGATGTTGTAGAATACTGTTGAGGAAGTGGTGTTTCAGCAATAGAAAGAAGGGTGAAACAATTGCTGGACGGTGTTGTTTCGTCAATGAAGAAATGTGAATAACTGCTGAACAATGGTGTTTCAGCAATGGGAGAAAATGGTGAGAAAGGTTGCTGACAGTGGTGTTTCAGCAATGGGAAGAAGGGTGAAACAATTGTTGGATGGTGTTGTTTCGTCAATGAAGAAATGTGAAGAACTGCTGAACAATGGTGTTTCAGCAATGGGAGAAAATGGCAAGAAAGGTTGCTGACAATGGTGTTTCAACAATGGGAAGAAGGGTGAAAGGTTGCTGACAGTGGTGTTTCGGCAATGGGGAAAATCAAAAAGTTGCTGACAGTGGTGTTTTAGCAATGGGAAAAATCAAAAAGTTGTTGACAGTGGTGTTTCAACAATGGGAAAGCTTACCTCTTCTTGAAATAGGATCATCCTTCCTTAGTGGGCCTGTGCTTTGATCGGGAATCTGCAAAAATCGATTGTAACCTGGTATTTCTTGACAGGGATTATTAGTAAACGAAATCTAATCTAATACTAAAGAAATCAACTTAAAAAAAAGAAATTAATTGCAATGAGGGGTAGTAGCCCCCTCTAAAAAGAGGTAATGAGAGTCTGCCACACATGTGGCCTTAAAATCTTCTTTGGAGATAGGGCGTTGGTACAGACGGAGCCGATGACCATTCACAAGTAATGGTGTTTTAGAGTCATCGATTGTGAGGAGCCTTACTATTCCATTGGGGAAAACAGTGTCTACTTCGTAGGGTCCCATCCATCTTGTACGCAGTTTCCCTTGAAATTCCTTGAACCAAGAGTCATACAGTAGGGCCCAATTACCTTTTTGGAACTATTTATTCTTGATAGTTTTGTCGTGCCATTTTGATCTTTGCTGTTGAATCATAGTTGTCTGATGAATGGCATCTATTCTTTTCTCATCCAATTCATTAAGCTGCTGCAACCTGGCTGTCTGTGCATCGGTCAAATTAAGGTTGATAGCTAAAGCAGTCCTTAAGGTTTTGATTTCAAATTCCATAGGAAAGACAACACTCTTTCCATAGACTAATTCATAGGGAGAGAATCCTGTAGTATTTCTCCAGGTAGTTCTGTAGGCCCATAATGCTTCAGGGAGCCTGTAGGACCAATCCTTTATGTTTTCCTTCATTGTTTTTGTGAGAATGGATTCTATTACTTTGTTTGTTCTTTCCACCTATCCATTGTCTTGGGTTTGGTATGCTGTAGTCATTCTATGTTGAATATGATATTTTTGAAGGGTGGCTTTAAAACCATGAGAAGTGAAAGGAGGTACTCCATCTGTAACTAATTCTCTTGGCACTCCAAATCTGATGAAGATGTCTTCAAATAAGAAATCTATAATTGCTTCTTTGGTCACTCTGTGGAGTGCTTTAGCTTCCACCCATTTAGTCATATAGTCTGTGCAAACCACTATGTAAACTTTTTGATTGGATGGGGGGTTAATGGGTCCTACAAAGTCTAAGGCCCATCTTTCAAATGGTTCAATTACTATCTGGGGGTTTAATGGCATTTCATCTCTATGATTAGGTTGGCCCACTCTTTGGCAGCTATCACAGGCATGGACATATTTCTTTGCATCGTTGAAAAGTGAGGGCCAATAGTACCCCATCCTGAGAATTTTATGTGTTGTTCTCTTGTCAGCAAAATGCCCTCCACAAGGGCCATCATGAAAAGATTTTAGTAAATCATAAACCTCGTCTTCTCTAATGCACCTTCGGATTTCTTGATCAGGTCCTGTATGGAAAAGACACCCACTTATCCAACTATACCGAGCACTTTGTTGAATGATTCTTCTTTTCTCTCGGTCGGATAGGTGTGGTGGTAACTTCCCTACAACCAAGTAGTTAGCAATGTCTGCTTACCAGGGTGAGTGAGCAGAAACTGCAAATAAATATTCATCAGGAAAGGAATCATCTACTAGAGTATCATCATCAGGTGTCAACCAAGAAAGGAAATCAGCAACTACGTTTTCTTTTCCTGGTCTATCTACAATTGTAATATCGAATTCTTGCAATAATAGTAACCATCTGGTGACTCTAGCATTTGTGATATGTTTGTTCATTAGATATTTGATAGCTAAGTGATCAGTATGGACAAGAGTAGAGTAGCCAGTAATGAAATGTCTAAATTTATTAATAGCATAGATAATTGCTAAGAATTCCTTTTCGGTAACTGTATAATTAAGTTCAGCAGGAGTCATATTCTTGCTAATGAAATAAATAGCATAAGGGAGATGATTTTCTTCTTGTCCCAAGACAGCTCCTATTGCAGTATCTGAAGCATCAGAGGATATATGAAAGGGAAGCATCCAATCAGGTCCTCTAAGAATAGGAGCTATAGATAGTTGATGTTTAAGTGTATTAAATGCTTCTTGGCAAGAATTAGTCCATTTGAATTCAACATTTTTCATCAGTAGCACAAACAGGGGAGAAGCTATTTTGGAAAAATTCTTAATAAATCTTCTGTAGTATCCAGCATGTCCTAGAAAACTTCTTACCTCTGTTTGGGTTTTGGGAGTAGGAAGACCCTTAATGACTTGTATCTTGGATGGGTCTACCTGAATTCCTTGAGATGAGATAAAATGTCCAAGCACTATTCCTTCACTCATCATCATGTGACATTTTTCTATACTTAAGGAGAGTTGGGCTTGTATACATCGTTTAAGCACTTTCTCAAGGTTTTGTAGTGCTTCCTGAAAAGAAACACCATAAGGAGTAAAGTCATCCATAAACATTTCCATAGAGTCATTAAGCATATCATAAAAGATTCCTATAACTGCTCTTTGGAAGGTTGTTGGTGCATTACATAGTCCAAATGGGAGAACTCTATAAGAAAAGGTTCCCCAAGGGCTAGTAAAAGTGGTTTTATCTTGATCTTGGGGTGCAATTTTGATCTGGTTATACCCACTGAAACCATCTAAAAGTGAGAAAAAATTCTTCCTTAGCAAACTATCTAACACCTGATCAATGAATGGTAATGGAAAGTGATCCTTTTGAGTAGCTTTATTTAAGGCTCTATAATCCACACATACTCTCCATTTCTCGTTTTTCTTAGGAACTATTACCAACGGGGAAACCCATTCACTGTCTGATATAGGATAAATAAACCCTGCATCAAGCAATTTTTGAAGTTCTTCTTTAAGGATTTCTCTCAAATTAGGGTTCATTCGTCGTTGAGTTTGGCAGATCGGTCGACAATCTTCCTTAATATATATTCTATGAGTACATAATTCGGGAGAGATTCCTTTCATATCTGTATAGTCCCATGTGAATGCTTCTTTATTTTCCAGAAGTAACTTCATTAATTGTTGTGTTTCAGCATCTGTCAGGTTAGGGTTTATGTTCAGTGTTTTGCCAGGTTTAATTTCTACTGGTATGCTTTTAGAAGAGATGGTGGCAGATGTTTGAGGTGGGTTTTCAGAGTTAAGGTTTTCTTGATTATCTGACTCCAACAGTGCAGCTAATTGGTTGTGAGTTTCTGGAGTCACAGAGGAGGGTTCACAAATAAAATTATTAATTAATTCATCCTCGGTGTTGTCTTTAAAGCTTAGATCTTGTCCGATAGTCAAGATGGGTTGAGTAAGTTGATCATCGAAGTCTACCCATACAGAATTATCATTATTAATCAGGGGTGTAGTGTGAGGGTAGAGGGTAAGCTGTTTGGTTTCGTAACCATTGGAAATTGTCATTGAACCTAATCTACAGCTGATAAAAGCATCTGTTGTGGCTAGCCAAGGCCTGCCCAAAATTAGAGGGTGGCCCCCCAACTTTGTTTTAGGTTGTAGTACCACAAAGTCAGCTGGATAATTCCAGGATTCCACTGAGATAGTTAGGTCTTCAATGACTCCCTCTGGTTTAATTGTGAATCGGTCAGCTAATTCTAGGATAGTTGGGGTGTCTCTGACTTCATTTTGCAGTTGTAGCAGCTGTAAGTTTTCCAGAGTCATGATATTGATAGCAGCACCTAAGTCTACCAGGGCTCGAGGTATTATCGTTTTTCCAACTTGTACTGAGACGGTAGGGTGGCCGGGGTCACCATATTTAACTGGTGGGGCTTTACTTGACATTAGTGCAGACAAGTCTACCATAACATGGACTGTGAGGGAATCCTTAATTTTCCTACCAGGATTCTTAACACAAATGTCTCACATCGTCCTGGCATAGATTGCTATGTCTCGGAGTGCTTGTAGTAGAGGAATTTTAACATACAAATTTTTTAATTCCCCTAGAAGATTGAAAGCTGGTGGCTTAGGTGTTTTATTCAAAGCTAAATGCTCAGGAAATGGTGGTTTTGCTGTTTCAGCAGCATTGTTAGAGGACGATTGTACCTCTTCAGGTACATCATGCTCTTTTGTTTCCTCTTTATCAGAAGAGGTAACATCGGCTATGGTAGGTTCTACTATTCTCCCAGATCGTAAATGAATATCATTGCATTGCGCAGGGAGAAGAGAAATTGTAGGCTGGTTCTGAATGTCAATGCACTGCACAACTTTATTATTGGGGTTAGGGTTAGGTTGTACAGGTAGATGGGGTCTCATTATTTGATTGTTTTGTGGAGTACCTGATGGTAAGGAGAGTGGTTGTAGAAATTTTGATTGAGGTAATTGATTTGGGAAGGGGAGTTGTTGTCCTCTCCAATTTGGATTCCATTGGTTCTGATATGGTTGTTGTTGTTGTGGAGGCCAAGGAGTCCACATTGATGGATCAACAAAGGGTGGGTTAGTTTGTTGCATGGGTGGGTAATTCATTTGATTAGGATATTGCATTTGATTATAGGGAGGGTAACTCATTTGATTGAAAAATGGATAATTATTCCAATGATTAGAAGATGTAAATGGCATGTTAGGATTCATACCTTGTCCCCGCGGTTGCCATTGCCTTATTTGTGTCAATAGATAGACAGCTTTAGCTTCTTCGTCTGTTGGTTGTAAAGCTACCTTGATCCCTAGTAAAGATGGGCATTATTGAGTCTCATGATCTTTATCACAGATGGTGCAGATTGGATTTTTGTCTAGTGGACATTCCCTTCGTGGGTGCTTGTCTCTGCATTTAGAACAAAATATGGCCAGGGATGCCTCTGCTTCTGCTTGCTTCTTTTGAATCTGCAGGGTGTCAATTTGTGAGGAAAAAGAGCTTAACATTTCAGTTTTAAAACCTTCAAGTAAATTACCTATTTTGGTTCTTGTTGCTCCCCCACTGGCTGATTTTTGGACTCTTGAAAATGTGGTGTCCCTGCTGTTTGATCTATTTCTTGAAGCTCCTCTTGAACATCTTTTGTATAAATTAACAATTTCATTGTATGATTCCTTAGATATGTCCCCTTTTCCAAGCATATTCATCATATCTAGATAGTCATCCCTTACTCCTTTTAAAAATATAGTTTTGAGAATATCTTTACTTACATTGGGGTGACTGGGTCTTTGTAGATTGTACTGTAGCCTTTCTACAAAGTCCTCCAGATTCTCATCCTCTTTCTACATCATCTTAAATAGTTCCTCCCTCTTTTCTCTTGTTCGGTAGTAGTCCTGGTATTTGTTCAGGAATTTCTGTTTCATTTGGTCCCATGTTGTGATTACATGGCCTCCAAGACTCATAAACCATCTTAGTGCATTTCCTTTTAATGTTGCTGGAAATAATTTTAATTTTTGAGCATTGGAAACGTAATCATAACTTCTACATAATATATCAAACTCAAAAAGGAATTCATCAGGATCTTTTGAAGACAAACCATGAAAATTAGGTAGTGCTAAGAGTGGACTATTCTTCATGGGGGCTACCCCTCTAGGAAGATCACCAATAGGAAATCCTAATGTGGAGAAAGAGTTTTCGTCATTTACCTCTCCGTTAGGACCTGCCTGTTCCTCATGATGCAATTTTTCATTGTACTCATCCATGTTTTCTTCTGTCTGCTCCCCTGCTGTGCTTGCTCTGTCCTCAATGTTTCCTGCTGGTTTCTGGATTGTCTCAGGACTCCAAACTTCTTTCCTCGTTTCAAAGTTTGCTTGAAATGAAGGTTGGGATTTTGGTTTCCGAGAGTTTGGTCGTTGAGCAGCAGATTCAGACTTTGATATAATCTCGTCAATATAAGTCTTTCTTCCTCCTCTTCCTCTTCCCCTGCCACCTATAGGGTTAGTGTCTTTGGGGTCTCCACATCCTCTCATGCAATATTTGTATCTGAAAAATCATAAGTGCTTTTGAAATCTATAATTACCTTCCCCGGCAACAGCGCCAAAATGTTGGTCACTATAATTGCTTATTTAATCTAAACAATCAAGTGCTACATAAATTGTCAACCTAGGGAAGTATGTTTATTTCAAAGGTAACCACGCACTATATATGCTCAATCTCAAAAGCAACCCAGAGTTGTAGTAAAAACTATATTAATCACACTTGCCTTGAACAAACTAAAGTTCTAACTTGAATTACAGGAAAGCAACCTACCTATTGCAGAGCTCAAAGTTTAAAGAAATGATTAATTGAAGAATCCTGGATTACATTAAAATAACAACAAGATACTGCAACAGGAAAGACCAACTATTCTGTAACCAGAAAATGTTAAGGTCCTAACCCGCACATAGGTAGATCAATGTATTCGGATGTAATAAAGGTCAATATTAATAAGACCTCTCAATAAAATAGAATAAGGCGGATGTAAGAAGACCTAATAAAAGCTTCCGCTTCTAGAAGGATCTTCCTCTAGATGCTTCTCTTAAGAGACATATTTAGTATAAATAAGGGTCGAGGGTATGAAGAACCCTAGCTTGGAGATTATTGTAACAGAGCGC
>CBVK0102328527.1:0-10273 GCA_900067695.1 Picea abies
GCTCTTCCGATCTCACGTCTATATCCTCCTATCTTAAATTCAACTTGGCATTGTTTAGTTACCATTACATGATGTCCTTTCTGCAGCCATGAGACTCGGATCTGTAGTTGTCTCCAACTCCAATTTCTCCACCATCTCTGTGGATACTAGGTTATCAATGCTCCCACTATCAATTATCACCTTGCATACCCTATCTTTAGTCTTGCAAGTAGTTCCAAACAAATTTTTCCTTTTCAATGGTTTTTCAACCTCTCACCCTGGCTTCAAGATAACTCTCTTCATCATCAGACATTTCCCATATTTCGTGCTTCCGAAGTGTGAGCTTCAAATCCTCCTTCTTTCTTTTTCTTGGGACATTCCAAGACATGTTTCCTGTCTTTCCACAAGCATAACACTTCACTTCTTCTCCTCTTCCTCTTCCTCTTTCTTGAAGAAAATAAATCCTTCCACCATACTGTTTCCCTCGATAACTTCCTCCTCTTTATTAGTGACTATGTGATTTTCCAGTCTCAACCTTGGGCTTATGTGCCTTATCATGGACAATTCCCTTGCCTTTTTTTAGACTTCTACCTCTGCTTCACTGGATTTGTTTCCTGGCCAACTTATCCTCTACCTTTAGCGCAATATGATAAGCATCCTCCACTGTCCTTACTGTCATCATGTTGATTTGATCCTGGATTTCATATCTCGGGACATTTATATACCTAAAAAAATTTTCATCATATTTTTTTCTTTGTCTAGCCCCGATGTTCAACTTGTAGAACTCCTATGTGTATTCTTTTACTGTAAATCCTTTTTGTCTCAGATTCTATAACTTCCTGAATAGATTTATCTAATAAGCCTTGGGTATGAATTTAACCTTCAACTTGGCTACCATTTTGTCCCAACTCTTGATTCTTTTTTTGCCTTTGCATCTTATTTCATTCTGTAGTTCATCCGACCACATCGCTGCATATCTTTTTAATCTAGTGACAACATGTTTCACCTTCTTCTCCTCATCGACGTCTTCATAGTCGAACTACTTGTCCATTGATCTTATCCAATCCAACAATTCTTCATCATTTAAATTTACTTCATACATTGGGATGTATATCTTCGTTGTAGCTCCCAATTTCACAACCTCTTTCAACAAGTGTTCTTCTGCAACATCTTCTACTACAACTTCTTCAACTTCCACTTCTTCGGTCTCTACATCACTGATGTCTCCAACATCAGGTTCTCTCCTTTGTGTTATCTCCATAACATCTAACCTCGCACGAAGTTCTCTCAATCTCCATTTCCACAGCTCGATTTGCTACAGGTGGCTCTGCACATATTCTAGGTGGAAATGTGCTGAACTTTTCTCCTTTACACAACTACCACTTGATGTATCCGATACCACCAAATGTTACCAAACTACCTCTTTATTTCCTCCTCACCTTTGCCTTCTATTTGCAAGAAAATTTCCTCTCTGATACCACTTGATCCAATGCCCCTTCTCCCCTAGGAGTTGGGTGACATCCTGGTCAAAGGATCTTTCAAAAACACTAAGCTGAATCAGATTTTTGGGCCTCTAGTAGACCCTGGAACAATTTACACAGGTCCTTTATTTGTTACCACACAGGTTCTATTCACCCATGATCCCGTTCTCTGGTGCTTCTGGTAATAGTGAGTGGCGAGTGCTAGACCTCCACTAGGCTCTTCTTTGATATGACCACGGGATATAACCTCAGGTCATCCCCTTTGCAACTTTGGACTTCGACGCTTTTAACTGCAGATTGCCCATTTTTCTATGAACTCCAAACCGCGAACTACCCAACAATATCCATGGTTCTTGTCTCTCCACTAACCAGTGGATGTGATCTGTTTCAAGGCTTCGATGTTTAGGAGTTCTGAATGTATTAACACTCCTTTTCCCTGAAGTAATCTATCACTGAAGTGACAAACATGACACCACATGTCCACACAATCAACAACTAGGATTTATCTTCTTATCTTTTTCCCAAATGCACACTCCTAGGTCCCACAATATGATGATGCGTGTCCCCCAATATGATGATGTGTGTCCCCCTTAGATCGACGGTCGAAATCTCCTTCACTTCTGCGCGACTTCGGAAGTTTTGGCTCACTCCGCCCTTACCTTACTTCGAAGGGATCTTCCTTTGAATATTGTGGATCTCTTCCACATATCGTCTCTAGATATGAAGGTCTAGATCTCCTCGACCTTTGCGACTTCATGAAAAATGAATTTTTCATCACACAAAGATTCATGAGTTCTTTCTCATGAACTCTCTAATATGCTGCCACATATCCTTGCCATGAACAAAAACTAGGATTAATTCACATCTTGGGAACTTTAGCGATCCCCATTGCTCAACACTTCAAAACCTTTGGACCAGGAAGTGCCGAAGGACTCCATGACTAACCTCCATGCAACTCTCCCAGACTTTAAGGTATGGAATGATTCCGCTTCCTCCTGAACGGATCTTGCTCATCGACTTATGAAATACTCAATAGATTCCACTCTATTCAAGGAATATCACCTGCTACCTCTTCTGATCTTATTCTTCTCTTGAACTGATAACTCCTCAGAGCATTTTCTTCGACACTTAGTCGAAATTGACCATGTGCATGCCTTGCAACAATTTTTCTCCATGACTTAGCTTCTTTGTGGATGACTGTGCACACCTTGCAATAGTTCTTCACACTCCTCTACAAATACTCTCAATTTAATCCCCCCGAGTTTCTTAGTCAAAAGACTCTATCACGCACTCCTTGCGGACAATATGAAACACTTTCATGAAAAACTTCAAGTTATCTCTCCTGAACTTGTTCCTCCTAGACACTCTGAACTTCTCAGAATGACTTCTTCAATACTTATCCAAATATCTACCCTAAGCATACCTTGCAACATGCTTCCTTCAACTTAGCTCTTGATGGGAAACTGTGCACTCCTTGCAATAGTTCTTATATGACTAAATTGTTCCTCCTGAATAATATGTTTATGAGTGTGTTTCCACATACACAGACTTTCAAGCTATCCCCCCTAAACTTCTGAGTCAAAACAGACTCTGTCAATGCACACCTTGCAGAAACTTATGCACTCCTTGCAAACAAAAGTTTCACGTTATCTTTCTCGAGATTTTGAGTCAAAATAGACTACTTCAATGCACACCTTGCATACATTATGCACTCCTTGAATCGAATCGTACAAGAGAAACAATTGAAACTTATCTAATATCTCATAGATTCATATATTCAACCATGTAAATGCACTCATAAGATAAGAACAAGTAATAATAGAGAATTGCAAATTAACAGAATGACTACCATTCATTCATTCAGATAGACACAGTAACAACAACACCAAACATGTGGATCAACGCTTCTCTATTATAGTCATTCAAATGCTATGTACATGGAATCATACAATGCTCTTGAACAACTCTAAACAAGACTTCAACTAAAATTCAACAGCCTCATTTGGGCAATAATACATTCATTTATACAAAAGAGCTCATAAAGATTCCCCCCCTGACTACCTTAGTGATATCCTATTAGATTAAAAGCTTTCAACTACTAAGGATTTATTACAATAAATGTTTGATACAAATAGATGAGAGAAAATGCTTTGAATCTATACTACTAGCTACTACATTAAAGGAAAATACACTCCCCATCTATGTCATGCAATGGTTTAGCTCCTAAGCATTAAATATGTTCTTTAATCTACTATATTTTCAAGATATATGCATGATATGCCCATCTTAAATTCAAAATCACTTCAAAATGCATGCTAGTGCGCTGAGTTGTTCTCCACTCGTGCTTTGATGATGATTCTCTTGAATCAATATGGAATGAAAAAGAACATTATGGAACCAAAATTGTCATATGCTAATTTTAAATGGTTCAAAAATGAAAAAATAGATGGAACTCAAATTTGATTGTAGAACCGGTTATGTAGACTTCAAGAAGCCATATCTCAAGATACGAGAAACAAAATCAAGACAACAATAGCTGAATGGAAATATGAGGTAGATGAGAAGAATATATAAAGATCTTTATCAACAGGTAGAAGCCAAAAATGCCTAGAAACGTTCTAGGAACAAAAGATAACGCCAATGGAGAAAGTCATTGATTTCTTTTAATGAATATGATTTGTAAATTGCCTTAGGGAGAAAATGATCACTCAAGAGTCTATTCAAATCCTCTCTATAACATTCACATGTTCATTTTTTAAATGTAAGAAAAATTTGAAATGTCAGATAACAAACAAAAAGAAAGGGAAATGTTCATTTTGGGTACATATGGTACTTCCTTTAGTTGAATATGTATATATGAGTCTAGTTGGAAGGTATAAGTTCCAACTCCTCTTACGTTATATATGGCATCATCTCCAAGGAAAACATGTATATGTGTCTCTTTCTCAACAAAATGTGTTAAGTGATCTCTAATACCGATCATGTTCCTGGAGGCACCACTATCAATTAATCAAGTATTATCATTGGTAGGGAACATACCTGAGAGTGTTGAGATGTTGATGTCTTCATTTATTTGAATTCTTGTCTTTCCGGAACTGAATTTTCTTGAGTCATCAAGCTTACCTCCCATTATGATTTTGATCATTTTTGGATTCTTCACAAACCCTTGTCAACTAGGCTAGTAAACCTAATGGCTAGGCTAGGCTAGAAATTTTAGATTTAGTTGGGATTATGAGTGCCAACAATAATCCATTAAAGGATATGATAGCCCTGGTAAGCTTAATATCTCCTTCAAGAGGTTGCAGAAATCAACGAAACCCTAGAAACCCCAGGGCCAAAAAGTCAAAATGCTTGGAGTTACAGTTTCAGAATTGATGGAGGTAGGATGAAGGAGTGATCCAGGTGGATATTGGTGGCCACCCACCTTTTCCAAATGGCTCAAAATGGCTTTCTGGCAATTTTGGCAATTTACTATTTTTAGCAGGTTTTAACTTCCGGGGCCATTTTGAGGGCCGAAATGAAGGTTTTTCGAGATCAAGGTTCTCAATGATAGCTGAAGGAATGATTGAGCCCCCAAAATGAATCTCCTCAACGATACCTTTCCAACGAGCNNTTGTAATCATCTTCTTGCGAATGCGAGTAACTGTCACATCTCTTCTCAGAGATAAGCCGCCACCATTCTAGCGAGTCTTTCACTCTGTATTTTTACAGACTCTGTACATTTCTCTGATTAATAGAAATCGTGTATTACTATATATTTGTGTTTATGGTTGCACATCTGATACATTTCTGTTATATTATTGAATATCTGCAATATCTCTATACATTTCTTTATTATATCTCCGCTCTCATTTCGTGCCGAAAATAATCCGAATCAGTGGTATCAGAGCAGGTTGCTCTTGATTGTTTTTTTTAGTGCATGTTCCCAACGAGGTCTGAGTATAGAAAGTTGGGTCTCGATCTGGTCTCTATTGAGGACAATCATTCTCGAACACCCAAGAAACCCTCAATGGCGGAAGAAAAGAAAATCGATGGAGTAGACGATCCTATCAATCTGTTGCTTGAGCAAGCTCTCACGCGACAGAGGGATGAAATGATGGAGAATTTTTCTCACATCCTTAAATTTCTGCCAATAGAATCAGGTGCATCTTCATCAAGCAACCACTTTGGAGGCACCTCGCCTTTCAAGGTACAGGTTAATTTTGATATTCTGGTATTTGAAGGACAAATAGATGCAGATGCCCTAGATAAATGGTTAAATATGTTAGAAGGTTATTTCTCTGTTCACGATTTTTTCGACAAAGAAAAGATCACCTTCACACTCCTTAAAGCTCTCCCTCATCTCAAACATTGGTGGGAAACTTACTGGGAGCAAAGTTCCACAGAGGAGTCTGGAATATATGGGGTCGATCCCACTTGGGATTTTTTTGTGGATGCGGTAAAGGAACATTATTACCTTGTTGGCAACTATGAGGACCACTACATGAGATGGACCACACTGCGGCAAGAGAGGGGCCAAGCAGTTCCAGAGTTCAACAATACCTTCCATACCTTTCTCACCGAGCTGGGTATCAAAGACTCTGAACAACATTTGGTTTTGAAATACCGTGGGGCTCTACATAGATACATCCAAACTGAAATGGATTTTTTGGACATCTCATTACTCGGTGCTGCTTATCGGTATGCTGTTAAAATCGAGCAGAAATTTAAGCACCAGAACAAACGGGAGTTTGGGTCTGCAAATCCGCAACAACCAAAGTATGACAAAGACGACCCTAACAAACAGTTTCCTGAAAACCAGTCCAAGACACAGGAAAATAAGGGTCACAGAAAGACAAAGAAGGACACCGAAAAATGGTGTGATTTCCACAAAATCCCCTGGCACAACACCGATGAATGTCGCTCAAAACAGTCATTGGTGGCCAAGATCAAAGACAAAGAGCCGAACCCTGATTCATAATCTGATTATGAAAATAATGGGAAAAGACAGATCATCGACGCAGACCCCACTGCTATTGTCGTGACCGCAACAATTCAACCAGAAGAACCAACAGATCCTGAAGAGGGGGAGCACCTTTTTCATTCATAGATGTGGGTGGAGGGGACTCCGCTACATTTTATTGTTGATAGCGGAAGCCAAAAGAACCTCATATCAGCTTAGGTCATCAAACAGTTGGGATTGTCGACAACACCACACCCGCAACCATACAGCATCGGGTGGCTTCTCCAAGGAAAGAGATCTTCGTGTCAGCCAGCAGTGTCGATTGTCATACACCATCCAACCCTTCAAGGATGAGGTATTATGTGATGTTTCCCCACTAGATGTCTGTGATGTTCTCTTGGGCTAGCCATATATGTGGAAACACCATGCTATCTATGAGTCTCGACCCCGTAGTTTATTACTCTGGGGGGTCATATCTACAGGATTCCAGAGATAGTTCCAACTACTGCCCCACCTAAACAGTGTCGCAAGGTAGTATCTCATACTGCAAAATTCATCTTCTTCACAATCTGTTCAAAAGGAGAAAAAAAGGACACTGCAACCACTACAGCCTTGCCCCAAGCACCTTCTATCCAACAGAAGCAGGTCGGCAAGGATACAACAAAGTGAAAAGATTCTTTCTTCACATTGTCCTCTCATGTATCTCGACTTGTTGAGCATCCTCAACCGCAACAGGTTCGTGATAGATTTCCACAAACTGAGCAGCGCAACGTCTCCAGCAAGAAAAGCAACTCACCAAGATGCAGATTCAACAAATGCTTTTCCCTCTCCCCCAGGAACTCAACACAATGGAGACCATTGCTTCCTAAGGAGGGAGGATTGATCCAGGTGGATATCGATGGCCACCCACCTTTTCCAAATGGCTCAAAACAACGTTCTGGCAATTTTGGCAATTTACTATTTCTAGCAGGTTTTAACTTCCGGGACCATTTTGAGGGCCCAAATGAAGGTTTTTTGAGATCGAGGTTCTCAATGATATCCAAAGGCATGATTTAGCCCCCAAAATGAATCTCCTCGATGATACCTTTCCAACGAGCTATCACACGCCTAAAACGATGATCGTATGCAAAAGTTACGACCCCGAGAAGTTGATGTACTCACTTACCCAAACGGGGCCCACATGACTTTTGGTGCTTCATCTCCTAGGGTTAGGTTTTTGGATGTTTAGGAATTTTCGCATTCCCGTTTATTATAAAAGGGCCTTCAGAGCCTCATTGTAATCATCTTCTTGCGAATGCAAGTAGTCGTCACATCTCTTCTCAGAGATAAGTTGCCACCATTCTAGCGAGTCTTTCACTCTGTATTTTTATAGTCTCTGTACATTTCTTTGATTAATAGAAATCGTGTATTACTGTATATTTGTGTTTATGGTTGCATCTCTGACACATTTCTGTTATATTATTGAATATCTGCAATATCTCTGTACATTTCTTTATTATATCTCCGCTCTCATTTCGTGCCGAAAATAATCCGGATCAAGGAGGGCATACACACCTATGCCATTTTTTTCCCCAACATCTAAGTGCCAAGTTCTAAAAACCTGCAAAAGAGAAGGCGATACAGATTTTCTAGGAACCCTAGGAGAGTCGTACGATTTCTATAGAAGACAGAGAGGATGGCTGAAAGTTGTTTTTGCAATGGGTTCTCCAATACCTATGCTTTGATACCATGTTGATTTTTCAATAATCTAGGCTTAAGCATGAAGTTCATTCCATTTTATCATTTTTACTTTGTTATCAATCCATATACAATTTGTTGCAGCAATCAAGATCACAAAAAGAAACACCATGCACAAGTACATAAGAAGTATCCTAGGAAACCCTTCTCAACAAGGGAAGAAAACCCAACCAAATCCTTTGATATTTTCTTAAAGAGAAATACCTTCACCACCAAGAAAACATAACATTCAAGAGGGTGCTTGAAAACCCTAGAAGACTAACACCCAAGAGAGCTGCACACTTTTCCCAAGAAGATGTACTTGCTGAAATTTCCAAACTCACACAAAAGATATGATTCCTCAACGGGGAATTTACCTTTACTTATATTAGATTTGACATGTCAACAAAACTGTCTATTGGTGCAACAAATCCGACCTCTATATCTCATAATATAATTAATATTAACCATATTAATTATATTTTACATTAATTATCAATCACATTAAGGTGGGGTTGACCTGTAACCTTTACATTACAAATAGGGTTACAGGCAGGTCTAACTCTTGAACAACATAGCAAGGGATCTCATACACCCACTAGTGCTCAACCACTATGGGTACATCCATAGGGATGCCCATATCTCTGCCTCACTGCATTATACAGAAGAACCACATCTACACTAGTGCTTAGCCACTAGGATCATGTTCACCTGTTCTCATCCATAGATGCATCCACTCAACAAATATTCTTTCCCACTACATTACATAGGAGAGTCATATGGAGTTTCTCATCAACTTTATGCTCAGAGGAGGCTAATACATCATCTTCATTTCTGTCTCATGACGATGCACCCAACACATTGGGATTTCACAGGTTCACGTTGTGCTCAACCACAGGCACGTCCAAATCTGTAGATCTCCTTTCTCACTGCATTACACAAGAGAATCATATGGAGTTCTTCTCAACTCTCTGTAAGGAGGAGGCCATCTCTACGTTCCAGCTCTTTCTCAAATAGGAACCACACACCCCTCTCAAGGGCTCTCTCTTAGGTTTGTGTCCTGGAGAATGTCTCACGTAGCCACAATCATCACCAAGTGTTAACCATGATCTCCTTCTAGTGGTTAGGCTTCTTATTGAAGGACCTGATATGATGACAATTATTGGATTACTGAGAGAGGGGGTGAATCAATAGTGAGTAATTTTTAGTACTTTTAACCACAATATATTCTTCAAAAGTATTCATCATTTTATCATTAGCATTCAATATATCATCAACAGTATAATCATAAATAACATCGCATCACAATAAATACACAACACACCATAATTTACATGGAAACCCAAATGGGAGAAAACCACATAATGATTTTTTTATATATAAAAAGAATAGATTCATTGGAAGCACCAACTTATTGATTCTCTAGGTACAATTGGAAGGAGGCTCCAACCCCCTATTCTTAGGTTCCAACCTGAAGGAATCTACAACTCTTTGAATTGTCTAGCTCCAACCAAAAGGAGTCTACAATACCCTTAGTTCTATGTTTCCAAACAGAAGGTGGCTACAACCACCTATCCTTGCACCATCCTATTGCCCCGAAATATAAGTGTAGAAAAACATCCACAATCACAAACTCTACCACTATCATTGCCACTATCACTGCCATTGTCACTACCAATTTATCTTTGCCACTGTCTTTATCACTATCATTGTCTCATCAATCTATATCTTCTCATCAATCAACTGACACCTATACCGTACCATCAACCATATGAAAATCTGTATCATATCATCAATGAAGTATATTAAAGAACCAATTCATGTCCCTCATCCATATGCCTCCATACAACATGAATATGCCTCAACCATGTATATTCAACTCAAACATATGAACTATAACAACCATGTCATATGTTGAACCAGATATAAGAGTGTTCCTCACTCAACCAAGCAACCAAGATATACCATATCCAAATACCAAACCAACAATACTAAGCAGGCTTCAACCATACACCATATCATGACCAAAAATAACCATCAAAACAAGTTTACAACCATACCAATACCTCTATATCTAACCTTCAACTTTGAGATGTGTTATCTCCGATATCTAGGGATAACTAGGAGATCATGTCTCGAGGCCCACATGGTCCTA
>CBVK0102328538.1:0-10051 GCA_900067695.1 Picea abies
GAGAGCAGAGCTCTGTTGAACAACCGCATGGAAAGAGGCCCCAAACTTTGAAGCAGAAATTGGTCTAGACATCAAGGAGGAGGGAAAATCTTCGTAGCCTCAGGCACTCGCAGAGAGGGACGTGGCAGCGGCCATTGAGAACGAAGAAGATTGGGTTGCAGGCCCGTCAGGCATAGAGGCCGCATGCGGCCAGGGTTAAACCCTAGCCGCCACTCACCACTGGAAGAGCGACACCATCGAGTTCTCTAATATGTAAAATAACTTATAACCTCTCGTTAATCATTTAATATAAATTCAATTAAGTATTGAAGAAATATAATAATCTCCTTAAACAAGATCTCTATAAACATTAGTTATGTCTAACACCAACCTCAAATATCAATAGGTGTTGTACTCTCTAAAATATGTGTGTTCTTAGATATTCCATAACAGAAATAAGAATTGTTTTAGTTGTGAATGCTAAGTGATTATTTGTGTTTAGCTTACAAGTAAATATTCTCTAATATATATATATTCTCAGTGACATACTTCAACAACAAATTAGACAATGTGAATAAGCAATAATTTGGCGCATTAAAATCGTGCCTTCTTTATTTCTGGAACTACCCATGCATTAAACATTGTTCATTTTTTTTCACCTAAACTTTGCAATTACACTTTCTAGGAAGTTGTATGGTTTTTTGGTTTCCTAGATATTTGTGTTCTTCATTGTCTGCTCTAATTTCACTAATTAACTGGTTCTTCCTTAATCTCTATTATATTATGAAATGAAAGCATGAGGGAGAGTAAGTATATATATAATTGATAATTTTTAAGTGCATATTTTTTTGCCTTGAGTTGGCATTGATTATGGTTATGAGATGTTATATAATTGAATGATTGATTCTAAAGATTACTTTGACTAGTTCATACTTAATAATAAGTTAGAAGTATTATGAATTTCTAATAAGTAATAATAAGTTATAAGTTTTTAGTATATTTAGTTATATTTTTTTATTATTTTTTATGGTTAAAAAAATAAGATTATTTTGAATAGTTCATGAGCGATTTGACTACTATAGTATATCGAGGAAACACTTGTTCTTAACCATTAGGCTCATTAAGGTTGTATGATTCATTAAAATTGTTATAACATAAATGAAAGATTTGACTACTATAGTATATCGAGGAAACAATTGTTCTTAACCATTAGGCCCATTAAGGTTGTATGATCCATTAAAATTGTTATAACATAAATGAAAGCACGTGGTAAATTATGACATATATAATATATGAAATAGATATATATACATTATAGCATTCTCCAGATTAACTAAAGTTGTTATATTAGGCATTAGCATTTTTCATTGGAATCTAGCCATATAAATAGGTGAAATCACCCATTTATATTGTCTGAATTGAATTTTTGAATGTATCAATCAATTTAACGTCCTCAAAAATGTCTCGAATGCTTGGATTATACAAATTCAGCCACTTAAATCTAGACTTCTAACAATTTATAACCAAAATTAAAATAAAATTAACTGGAAAAAAACAAAACTTAGTATCTTTAAACTACACAACTATATCATGAAATGAAAGCAGGTAGGCTTTTCAAAGATTCTTCATATGATAAAGTTTTGGAATATGATAATAGATCATTAATATATTATTGAAAATTAATGTAAAGGCAAATTAAGTAAATTTGTAGATTTAAGATTTGGAATCCGTATGATTTATTAACATATATATATGATTAATCATGATCTATTAATTGAGTTTTATAAATTATTAGAAAAAAAAAGCGTAACATTATGAACATTTCCAAATGCTCAAGCCAAGTTATGCATTCCGGTGACTTAATACTATATTAAGTAAGTGAGTACTCGTAACGTTAACATAATTGGAATGATAAGAGGACTAAATAAAAGTTATCAGTTAACTCACAAATCGATATTTGGAGTGTAATGATTAGAGATTACTCTTTACAGAGTTTTATTACTGCATCAATAATTTAATAATATATAATAATATATAATGGGTATACATTACTTTATGTCAATTGTTGTAGATTTGATGAGGTATAGTTAGTATATCTTAGTAATGTTGTTAGTCCCTTATAAGTTATATTTTATAATATTAACATAGGTTTTTTTTATTCCTTATAAGTTATATTTTATAATATTAACATAGGTTTTTTTTATTCCTTATAAGTTATATTTTATAATATTAACATAGGTTTTTAATTTGTATTAATGAGAAGAAACAAAGTTAACATAGAGAGTGAGGATTGAGAATTCTAGTGTTACGTTATTCTTTGTAATTTTCAAAAAAATATGAATATTGGAAAAAAAAATAAAAAACAAAAATAAAAAAAAAAATTGGGGTTAACTTAGATGGGTGTTATACTTTTAAACCCATTTTCATTCAACAAACTTTTTCTAGGTTTTCCTAGGGTTAAAACCCTCCTTTAAGGTCAATTTCCTCTTTCTTCCTTTATTATGTAGTAAGAGGTGGTACACTACATTTTTTTTTTGAAGACATAAGTACCTCTCTTATTCTTGGGTCTATCAAGGTGAACTTATAAATACTTTCTGGAGGTCGTTGTACCAATCTTATCGTGCACATCTAGTTGTGCACTTCATATATGGGCCTTCCTCTCCATTTATTAACAACACCGTAATGGATAGAAAGTGATCATTGGTGATAACTCAGACTTATTAGTTTCAGGATATGGTGATCTCATCATCACCAATGCTAGGTGGAATTTTGACCAGATTGATAGGTTATAAAGAACATAGGTGATGTTTTGAAGTGGTAATTGTCTTAAGTGATTGTGATACGAGGCATGCTTCTCAACCTTTTGAGTTGGTTTGTATTAACATGTTTTAGTAGGAAACCACTCATTCTCTTGTGGGTCTCATCTTCTTTGATGAAGTTCCTACTCACAATACACTAGGATGTTTTTCATTGTTTCTTATAGATGATTCCCCTATAGATGTTTCTCAACATGTTTCAATGGATCTCTCCTTCACATTATAATTGTACAAGTGTTTCCTAAAACACTCCTCATAAAGTGACTAGGCATACAAATGTTGATTATGAAGACCTTATTGATGACTTGTCAGGATCTTATCCTACAAAAAGTATCTTCTTCTATATCTCTACCAAAGCCATAGACCATCTTCACCAACTTGTGGAATCATATTGATGTGAGAGATATGGCATTCAAGGAGGATACTAAGTAATGTCTTCTCTATGCAACCCCTATATGTTTTTAAAGAGGGATGTAAATCTTGTGATGTAGTGTTTCTCTTTGTGGCCTCCTATTCAAATTAAGGGGGGGTGTTGAAAATAGGGGTGTCATATTCATTTTTTCCATGACTAATGTTATATTGAATTAGGTATTTATACATGCACTCTCATTTGAATTTCTATCACAACCAACCATATATTGAGTTGGGTACTTATACCCACATTCTCATTTGTATTTCAACCATAACCAACCTTGTATTAAGTCAGGTATCTATACACCCACTTTCATTTGTATTTCTACCATGACCGATCTTATACTAAATTGGTATACATACACCCACTTTCATTTGTATTTTTTCCACAACCAACCTTATATTGAGTTCAATATTTATAAACCCACTCTCATTTGTATTCATCATTTTCTTTGTGCCCCTTGTTCAACTTAAAGGGGATGTTGAAAATAGTATAAGCTTTTGCAATCATTATTATATTTCTACATTTGGATAATGTCAACCTTGTACAGATAGGCTCATTACTCCTCTTGGGGAAACAGCCTACCTCTTGAGTTATCTATATATACCAAATCTCATTTGTATAATTTTATCATGTGATTATCTTTTACTCTTAATAAATTGATTTTCCTCAAGGCACCTATCAAGTGTTGCACTCTTTGGGACTTAGGTTTGTTTCTCTCTCTAGTGCTCTTGATCTTGATTTCACACCCTCTCTAGGGATATACTCCTCTTAGTTGATTTCTCTTCAAAGTGTTGCTTTATGTTTCTCTTTATTGCAAAATTTGGGTTTTTTGTTGGTTTCATTCGATTATTTTTTTATCTCTTGTGAATATCAATAGAACAAAACAATACTAGTAAGAGAACACGATAAAAACATGTGTATAGAGAATCCCTCATTAGAATTACATAGAACACATCTTAAGGGCCAAAGATTACGTTCTTAGTCAAAAAATTTGTAGTAAGGATTTTTCCATGGGAAAGATTACGTTCTTAGTCAAAAAATTTGTAGTAAGGATTTTTCCATGGGATAATGTTGAGAATAAGAAATCAAGGGACATAGTGATCCAAAATGGATCTAGGAAGGCCTAAAAATCAAAGTTCTTGGAATCAAACGAAACCATCTCCATTGCTTCCGGCTCGTCACATTGATTCTGGCCATATTTTTTTTTGCTAATGGACATTGTATGTGAATGTTATCGCATTCTGATTGATTTCCCAAAAAGGCAAAAAGTCAAACTGGTCAAAGTCAACAGGTCGTATTGTTGACGTCAGCAGTATGACAGGTGACGTCATGATGACGTCAGCAGGACACATGGCAGCACCAGGAAGTGACACGTGTCACTCGATTTTGGCATTTTTGGGTTAAGTTGGACCAGTACAGAATTGACACGTGGCAATGTATGCATGTGACACGTGGAAGTCTGTATGTGACACGGCCTAATGACAGGATGAAATGTGGCAATATGGATGACAGGTGGTTGTACAGATGTTGATGTGGCAGGGTGATTGGACAGTACAAATGATGAAGTGGCAGTTGACTAGACAGGTGACGTGGTTGTACGGCGATAATGTGGTAGCTGACTGTGCATGTTGATTGTGTGTTGATTGGGTGTTGATTGTGTTGTAAGGATGAATCACAGGGAAACACGTGTCCCAATCATAGGGCTCCATGTGGCACCCCATATTTTTCCAATGTTGGCTAGGAAAAAAATTTGTTGTGACTCCATTAGGCTCAAACCCTTGACCTTTTTCACAAGCAACGGTCTAAACTCCATGCGCTAGCCACATTGGCGTGGTTGGTGCTTGTGCAAACACATGGTCAAATATTGTTTTAAGTTGAAAATTGTGTAAGGTTAGGGCTAAGCCTCGGTCGGAGGGGGCCAGCGCAGCGCCACTTGGCACCCCACGTAACCGGGGGCTATGAACCAGGAGTCAATAGTTTGGAGCGTGAGGTTTAAGCCATAAGCTACATGGTCATGCATACGACCAGCCAGCGAAGACCAGGGGTTAAAGAATAGGGCCAGCACCTAGCCCAGGGCCATATGGCGCACTCCATATGCCCAGGGCCCCAAATAAAGGGGGTTGCACCCTTATTTTTTCCCAATATTGTTGGAAAGTGGATTTTTGACCATATATTATGATTTCTTTATTGATTTTTATGTTGTTTTTTGTGGATTTTTCCCAAAATTGAGGATCCAGAGCCCTTTTTTAGGCCAGATCTTAGGGGTAAGTTGGGAGGAGGACCCCAACTCCACATCTATAAGAATCATAGGTTTTTTGACATTCAAACAAGTTCAGAACAGGAGAAATGCTAAAGATTTTGAAAGCCAAATCCATTTTTATGCAAGGAAGCCATTGAAGAGGGAAACTTTACGGGCCAATTATCGGAGCTACGCTCAACCTTTTTTAGTGTCATCATTTGTGTTGGATTCTTGAGGTCGAGAAAAACACAGCCATACCAATTTCTAATCCTTTTGACACTTTTATGATGTAAGAGAAATAAGAAAGCCTCACCCACTAAGACAAAGGCCCAGAGACGTAGGCATTCTTGTCAAACTCCGTTAACAACTTTGTTGTTATGGTTTTTTGTTCTTTTTGCTCATATTATGATATGCATTTCTTTATGATGGTTGTTTTAATATCTCATTAAGTTCCTCTTCTTTCATTAATTCTTTATTGGTAAATGAACACATGCTTAAAACTTATCCAAGTCTTTAAAGATCATTTTCAGATCACATAACAATCATCATACTTTTCACTAGATTATATTAGGAGGGAGGTATAAAGAATCACAACTAGCGAAGTAATAACAGGCTTTCTTGATTGAATGGTTGTCCACATGAAAACCAAAGATAATAATATCACTCACACCTTTGATTATAACTGACACCTTACTTATAAGGAGGGTGTTGATGTTACAGTAACTGCGGGAGGTATTAACCTCCATATGTAACCTTTGACTAGATTAGAATGTTTTGAAAGCTAAAGAAACCCTAAACAGATGTGTAGAAACCCTAGAATACATATCGGCTCAATAAAAGAATTAATATTCAAGTATTACCCTCTAAAACAAGAAGTTGGCCTGGACATGTGACAAAGAGCACTATAAATAGAGAGCGATTAAGATCATTTGGTCATTCACTCACCCAAAACTCACACAAGTCAAGTGGTGCGCAAGTCTGGAGGAGGAGTGCAACTACAGCTACTGTAACCGGGTTTTTGGTCTTGGTTTCTAGTTTGTGGACTTTCTGATTGATGTGTTATTCTTGGAGAGAGAGAGGTACATGATCTCTTGGTTATCTGTTGGGTATGGTATTGCTTCTGGAATTATTCTATCTGTCAAGGTTACGGTGCTTGGGAGTGGTTGTGTGCCTATGGTTGGGTGACAATATTGAGATATTTTCTATGGTTACACAAGCACATTTTAATAGGTTTTGGTCCTACACCACCTTTAGCACAGTCTAACCACTGGAAGGTAGCGTGGAAGTTTTTTGTTAAGATCATTGTGGCATCAGTAGCAACTGCAGCTAGGGTTTTTGATTGTGTAGTTACAGCAAACCCTAACCTAAGCTTCTGGGCACTTCAAGTGAGAATTTTGGCATAATTCCTAGACATTCTAGTGCGCATTAGATTGGCGCACCTACTGGTACTCTCAGAAAGAAAAAACTTCAAGGTTGAATTTTTGGGTCAAAGTCAAAGGAATTCATGACTTACTCTATGAAGATAGAAAACAATCTAGAAGGAGCTTCACAATTCAAATCATGGAAGACAAGGATTGACCTCATCCTTTCCAAGAACAAGGTTTTAGATATCGTGAGGGGAAAGATCGTAGAACCACAGTTTGAAGCAGAAAATTAAATGAACCTCGGAACATTGCAGCAATGGATAATTTCAAGGACAATGATATCAATGTCATGAGTATCATTGTGGACTCTGTAAAGGTTCACTTGATACCCTACATATCAAATCTTGACTCATCCAAGAATATGTATGATACCCTAACTAACCTCTTTGCAGTCAAAAACATTGGACAATTGATGAGTCTGAAGAATGAGCTTTGTGACACAAAGATGACTAAGGATGATAATGTAGTCTCATACTTTGTAAGGATTTCTCAGTTGAGAGATCAACTACAAGCCATTGAATAAGTTATTCCAGAAAATGAAATTGTGAATATTGCAATTAATGGTCTCTCTAGATCATGGTATACATTTGTTGCAAGTATGAACACAAGGAAGGAGTTTCCAATGCTTGAAGAAGTTTGGACCTGCTACTCACAAGAAGAGACAAGGATAAACTCAAAAGGAATATCTCAATAGGAAGAGGATGATCAAGCCTATGCAACAAAGTTCAAAAGACATGAAGGTAAGAAAATATTTGATTCAAGAAAGAAATTCAATCATAAGAGAGATATGTCAAAAGTACAATGTTATGGATGTCGTGAATATGGCCTCTACAAAAGGGATTGTCCTAAACTAACAAAGAAGAGAAAATAAGAACACCATGCGTAAGTTGCTAATGATCATGAAGTACCTTCAAAGAAAGCCAAGCATGAAGAAAAAGATTTCTTGTACTAACCAGTTCTTGAAAGACCTATTGAAGACATCATTTGGAACTTGGAGACAACAACTCTTATGCAGTCAAAGGATTGGGAAAATCTTCTATCAAAATGGAATCAGGTAACAATGTTCATGCAATACCCATGTTTCCCCAAACTTGTAAATATAACTATAGCCTACTAAGAGACTATGGAAAAACTGATTATGTGTGGATGTTGGAATTGATGAACCTTTTGATAGAAGGTAATGTATATATTTTTGTTAATAATTAAAATGGAAGATGTTGCATAATTGTTGAAGGGGTTTCCAAGGTAGATCATGATGCATGAGAGAGATGGTGAGGGTGAAGGGGTTTCCAAGGTAGATCATGATGCATGAGAGAGATGGTGAGGGGAACCAATAATGGTTGAGATGACCCCTTCCAGACCAATACTCTATTGGATTTAAATTGTTCAGACCCAGAACAATCCTCTCACGCAGAGAATTTAATTACCATTCAAGCTAGTAGTTGGGAAGTCTTCCTCAAGAGTCAATGAGGAAATGGAAAGAGTACACATCTTGAAAAACTTTCTGACCTGACCCATGAAATTAGGAATTGAACCCATGAAATCTTGTTGAGGAAGGAAAGAAAATGCAGGAAATTCATGGGCAGGAGGAGAGGATGCAAGGGGGAATGTATTCGGTGACCATTTATGAAGAGGGAGAGCATGTGTAACTCTTTGGTTCTGAAGAGAACTAAAAAATGAATTTGTTTTTGGCTACATGAATTGTTGGGCAACGTTTTCTAACCAAGTTGATAAATGGGGTTGCGGAGAAGATGAGTGATTAAGGAAGCACTCATTGTAGACCCCCTTTCTTGGTGGAGAGAAAATTGAACTGCCAAGTTATTGTGGGAGGAGGAGAGTAACCTTTGTCCCTAGTTGTTTTTTAATAGAAGGAAGAGTCTCTCTCAGAGCATCATGATCTAGCTATGGGGTGGCTAGCGGTAAATCCATCTAGGAGTTGGTGTGCCTACAGTTGGGAGGAAAATGGCACCCCTTTTATCAATTGCATCACCATCTGGTTTCTAGATAAGTATATTTGCTTAAATCTTTGTATTGGTTAGATAAGAGAAAATTTTATACTATGTTTTAGAATTGTGTAAGTTTAATTTTTGACAAAAGTGACTTGAGAAATTTAAGTAAAATAAATAGAATGTCTTAGTTGAAGCTCATTTGATTTAATTCCTTATCTCTTCACTATTTGTGTTTTAAAATAAGATTTCTAGGAGTGGATGTTGTGGTTGACTATGATGTACAGTTTAATACATGCCTGGGAAATGATGAATGAATAGTTAAAAATATCTATAAAACATCTGAAAGAAGAGAAAGTGATTTTTATGCATAATAGTGTTCTATTTTAGTATGTGCTCAAATCATATTCCATAAAACTTAGAGGATATCATATATGTGTGGACTTTAGGAAATAACCCCAAATCTGGAAAAACATTAAAAGTCCTTATAAATTAGTATTGAGGAAAAATAATTAGGAAATAAACATGAAATTTTCCTAATTGAATCAAAATACAAAAGTTCTTCCCCTTAAATTTTGGTGGGAAGTAAATCCTGGTAGAAATATCAAATTTATTGTGGATTTAAATCTTTGTATTAGGACCAATCCCCTTAAATTTGGTAAGAATAGTAAAACACAGTAATAAGGAAACAAATCCACCCATTTACCCATGAAAAGGAAGAGATATAGTTATGTTTTTTAATTTCCAGAATAGAAAGATTTCCTTGGATTAGGATTTTATTTTCTTATTTTTAAAATCCTGGAAAATAAGAAATAGTTTTAATTTCCTTTTAATTACAGGTTTAATTAAAATAAACTTCAAATTAAACCTTACCAGTGTAAATGTGCATTCCTATGCTCTCTGGGCAAAGATGAATAATGGTAAAGTATAGTAGAATTCCTAATTTTACTATTCAAATATTTGCTAGTTAAATAATAAGAATTATAAATATCACATATTAAATTTATGAAATTCATGTCGGGTGCATGAAAATGGAGATATGAAATCTCTTTTCTTTGTGCAAAAGATTTTAACTATGCTCAGTTTTTCCCCATTCACAGAATTCATATGTTTCCTAGGTAGCTCATTGCTCCTGAAGAAACGTGAATATTAGAGTATTTTTAATTATTAGTGTTCAAATACCTGGAGTTATAAAAATCCTCCTACCTTGAAAATATTTATATAATATTTAC
>CBVK0102328557.1:0-13241 GCA_900067695.1 Picea abies
ATCCATGACAGGTACAGCTCTCCTTCTACAAAGGCACTTACAGATAATATCACCCCTATCCTTCACTCTACCTATATGTCTAGACATCCCCTTGACCACATCACCTCATGTTACATGGCTTGAATGATATCCTCTGGAAACTTTCTTTCTCTTATGGATGCTGGCCTAATAGAGTATTTTGTCTTTTTCTTCGGCTTTGTATAGTAGGTCAGTGTAATGTCTTTGAGCTATTGGATGATATATCAGGGGTTTTTTGCATGTATTTGATAAAATTAATGATGAAATGTGATTGACATTGCTATGATCCCTGTGACTAATATGATGAAATGTGATTGACATTGCTATGATCCCTGTGACTAATGAGCCCATGGAGGGCGAAGTTTTTGATGTGCAGGACCATGCCCGACAGATAGGTACCAGTTGGACTGGTACACATGGGGAGATGATTAGTTCAAACCTCGATGGGGCTGAAGAGCCCATCAGATGGTTGTTGGGACCCCATCAAGGGCAGAGACAGGACAGTGATTGGAGGAGCCTTTGCACATGAGAAGAAGAAGGACGTTCCACCCAAGACACTTTGGCTGAACCCAGCCCAGGGGGGGTGACCCACTTCATATGGAACATTTTATTTTTGATGACCAGGACGTCACCCAGGATGTCTTGGCGTCTCCTTGAGCATGTATTAATTTGACAGGACGGCTGGCACATGTGGCAGCCTGGAGGAGCCCAGAAGGGGCTAACGTTTGACTTACGGATGCTGGACTAGCCCCAAAAGGGCCAACGTCTCCCTCAGAGGGGCTTGACGTCCCACTTTTTGCTCATTTATGTCATTTACTTAGCAATTAATGTAAAAACAATATGATTTTGATCGTAGCCTTGTCGGCTATTTTTAATGACCTAATTTTAAATTAAAGGTCATGAGACACTATATATTGAGGATGTTTTTCCCTCATTTGGACATAACACACAACTCACTCTCTTGTGAGGTCTGATTTTTGCGCCCTACTAGGGAATTTGGTCTTTTAAAGTGAGGCGCACTCGTTGATGGAAGGATTTTCTTGGCATGTTTGGCATTTCTCTTGAAGGAAGGTTTACAACTAGGGTTTGTATATGCTTTTCATCATGATATTTAAGTGTTTTTCTTGCAAAACTTCTTAATTGAATGGTTGTAGGTTTGTATTCTTGCATTTACTTATAAATTTGTTGATTTTAAAACCCTAGGTGACAAGCACACAAGTAGGTCCTTGTTTCATGTCCCCTTAGAGAGAAATTTTCAGCCATTGAAGAAGGAAGAAAGAGCCTAGCCTTTGCTACACTCTTCTCACTTCTTCCCTTAAGCTAGCTTTGATTTTAAAGGTTAAGAAGGAGGTGATGTCCTAGGCCTAGGTTATCTACACCTAGGGTCGTCCATCTTCTAGGGTTTTAGTGATAGAGCATTGCCATTGCAACACTCTCCCTCACCTGATCCTCTTGTTTTAGCTCTTCTCAATTGCTAGTCATTTTGCCAAGTTTGACCTAAGGAAGGGGGAAAGAGCACGAGGCCTTCCTTAAGAAACATCGGAGTGAGCCTCTTTCTCCTAGGGTTTTGATTCTAGGGCCCTGCCATTGCAGCACTCTAGAACCCTTCCCTCTTGTCCTTATCCTTCATCCCTTCAACTTTGTGTCCTCTCCTTATTTGACTCCATCAACCCTTGGGCACTGATCTTACACACACAACGTTGAAGTGATAGTGCTCAAACCAACTCTCAAAACTTTAAATTTTGAAACCCTAACTAACTAGCTAACCCTAACTAGGTTGACGTCACACTTGGTTATTCCATCTTGATGCAGCATCTTTGAATGATAAGCAATTAGATGATGATTGAAAGCATTTATTGAGTAAAATATTGATTAGATACATTGTTGATTACATCATCTCAATAGTTATTGATGAATTGATACTTCTACATTGCTATATTGATAAAACGTTGATCTCATTAATATATGTTGTTTCATTGCTTATATATTATTGTCAGATAGTCACATGAAGTACTAACCCATTGAATTATAGCCTGCATATATTATTTGCTATTGTCTTGTTCCAGGCAGGTGTTCTCATCTAGGCATACACTTCATTTATTGGTTGATTAGTCGGACTTTCTAACCTTGGTGGTAATCTGTGAGGAGGAACTTTTGCCTTGTCCTTTATACTTCAACCTCTTCAAAACCCTAGGTTACTGGGGACGTCTCCCCTGAGTTAACCTCCCTAAATAGAAAGAACCTCCCCATTGAAGTGACATTGGGTGGAGAAGGTTCTTGTTACGCCAGTTTGGCCTCTATCCTCTAGCCTTTTGACCTAGCTACAAACTGTGCGATAGCAATATGTTCGAATAAACATAATTCGTAACACATGTTGTAAATATCACAATGAGTATGGTTATTATTATGACACATATATACACATTTTTCATTTTTTTCATAACACCCTTTTGTAGGAATGCTCAGTTATATTACCCACATCGTCATCCATAGATTTTATACAAAGCATCTTATGTACAAGGAGGCTCTTACATTTTATCAAAAAACATGATTAGATGGCACATGCCCCAGGTGCAGTGGAATGACATTACTGAGCAAGTGCATCCATGTAAGCAATGAGTATGAATTGTGAAGGAAGGAAGTTACCTTGCAAAGCTTTAAATATGTCACATATGATATTAATGGAGGAAATGAAAGAAAAAATATATAATTAGTGACTTCCCAAGTACGAGTTTGTGACTTCATGACCTAGTGGAGAATCATCAACTACTTCATCCACAAATTGAAGTGTTGGAAAAATTTGATTCTCTGTCCAAGGTTTAAACCACCAAGAAAATTTTGTCTCTCCCTTTGGTTGCATTCCAAGATTTGATAAAATGTTGTGTGCATCTTCTAATCCTATCTTGAGGGCTTCTATAATTTTGTGATCTGTAGATATTGAATCATATTGTGACAAAACATCAATGTCCCCGCTCACTTGTTGGTGCAATGTATTCCAAATGCTCATTTGTTTCTTATGAGATTTTTTAAAATGAAGCCTTTGGGGATTCGATTCTTCTTCAGCAACTCTATTAAGGGTTCCAATGGCATGAAGTAAGTCAGTGAAATCATAGGCCCTCTCTACTCCAACCATCCCACCAACTTTGCTAAAGAATTTCTCACATACATCTGACCCAGTCAAGTGCAATACACATGGCAAGTTGGAGAATTGATCCCTAAACAATCTCATCAACAAAACTACAAAGTGACAAGAAATTTGCACATCTTGGTATGCCTCTCTGTTGATTAAATTTATGTTGGCACTAGTATGAGATTCTTTCCGTACCCAACATAACCATAACGTAAAAAAATCATTTAACTCTTGAAGCATTTCGTACTCTTTCCTAAAGAGTCAAGCTACAAGACAGAAAAATATCAATATAGTCAGCAACAATTGTTAGATAGGTCTTTGTACCTAATGTCCTTTCTTGCAGACCACATGTACCTCTCATATCTTTTAAACACCTCTGAACGTTCCTTGAAGCAATGTGTTGTGCTAAACCCCAATTTTATCGATCCATCCTCTCTATATCTTTAATTTTAAGCTTGTGATCATCCACTTTAAAAGTGCTATAAGCCATTTTGACATGGTTAAAATTAACCACCTCTTTTCCAATAATCAAATCTCGTATACCACTAAACAAAGGATTCACTAACTTTTTTCCGTTGTGGATGTAATCCTGGTCATGAAGTCTTCTTACTTTGAAACCATCATACAACCCCATTAACCTTCATCATTTCAAAGGAATTTGATATATGATTCCTATAGTTGAAGAATAGACCTTCAACATAACTTGTCTTCTTCTACTATCTCCATCTGAGGAATGACCAATAATAGGTCCCAAAAAAATTTCAACATGTTTCTTCCATGTGTATGTTATTCTTTCCCATTGTTGATGAACAAAATTTGCACTAAACCTATTGCATGTTGGATGAACAACCAGAACCAAACGGAGAAGCTTTTCATGTAAAGGGTTTGCAATAATAACACGTGCACAATGGTCAATCACACAATTCTTAAGAGTGTATGTAATAATATCATATCCTGCAACACCCTCACCAATTGTCACCAAGAAATGTGATTGGCAGTTATGTTCTTCTTTATTACCACAAAATCCCACCATTGTATCATTTTTTCCTATCCATCTGACATATTTTTTTCTCGACAATTTCATCTTCAGCAAGCACTACAAGAATTGGGCCTTCTATACCATGTTTAGTTTTATAAGAAGCATAAACGTTTTGACTACCTCAAAAATGTAATTGTTCTCCCCTGGGATATATGTTAATGATTTTCTAACTTACCTTAAAGTTGTAGATATTGAAGGGCCATCCAAATTCAAACTTATAAAGCTATGTAATCTAGGACCTCCCCACAACAAAATCATCTCATGGATAGATTTAGTGGATGCAGTATACCTTCTTCCTCCTTTTGGATGCATCAAGTTGTGAAAAATATCTTGGACAAATTCCAAGACTGTATTTTTACCTTGTAATTTTCCTTGCTTATGAGCCTCACACACACCCTTGCAAAACCTAAAGACATCCTTCATTTTTGTAGATTCAAACAATTTTCCTTCAAGGACCTCATTCTAATAGACAGTGTAGAAACATTTGTCCTCTCCCACCAAAGAGCTCCAATTGTTGATCTATGGCTAGCATTTGCACCTCGTGCAACAATTTTGAGTTTAGTTTGAGTCAAATGGTCCAGTCTTCTACCTTTCTGTGTATCTATCCCTTGTCTTTTAATGTTGCTCCTTGATTCACGATATAAGCGCATCCTAAATTCATTACATTCAGGAATCAACTTACAAAAATTGCATGTAAATGAACTAAAAGGGATCATTGTTTCAAAAGCCCTCTGGCAATGAATATGTCTATATGTGCCATCAATACGACATTCAATACCATAATAACATAGTGTCCTCTTGGTATGCTTCTTTGTGGCCCATAATTTACCACCCTGTTGATCATCCATTAGGACCTTTGTATCCAGTCTCTCACCATTTCTATCAATATAGGGATCCCAATAGCCCAACATTGTAATTTCAAGGGAGATAAATGACCTACAATAATATGAAAAATACATTAAAAAATGAACTAGTTTCAAAAAAGATAACAAACAAAATAATGTGCATATTCAAATTCAAAAAGGTATTAAATTAAAACTTGCATAATTAACAAACTTGAAGTAGAAGCCCTTAGATTTGTAGAACCCATGTGTAAGAGTGATGGTGATGATGGAACCAATAACCTAGTCAAACTTTGTTGGGACTTCTCAATGGTAGGCTTCTTGAGTCTAACGGTTGTGCCAATCCTCGACCTACTTGTATTATGCAAAAGCCTCATCTGTATAAGTAATATTCTTCTTCTATTTCATGTGTTCATTCAAAGAACTGACAATTTTACCACTCGTTGGCACTAAACAAAACCATTTACTACATCTTGTACATTCCACTTTTACTTTTCTCTTGTCCTCGTATTCTACATGTGTTGCTTCCACCATCTTGAACAAATCAAAATCATGTTTCTTATTGAAATCATTTAGAAGTTTGATTGCTTGCTCAATTTCAAATCAGTCTCCAACCATTGTTGTTCGTGTTGCTTCATCATTACATGAAGGAATTTGATTGTTTCCCACTACTAAAATGTTATGTTGAAGAGTTGTCGATCTGATATGATCATTTTTTAAGTTGATAAACATTCGAGATGCCAATGATATATCCCATGTTCCATAAGCAACACCACAATTTTCACAAAAGATCTTTATTTGAGGTTTTCCCTTTTCTGAAGGTACTTGCAGACTAAGCTTCTCCCCAACAAATTGTTCCATTAAACTATTCACTTTGTTTCTCCAAGATGTCAATACAACAGGATCAACAGATATGTATTGTTGTATAGAATATGTCACAATTAGCCAGAATTACTATACATACAGGAGGCCAGTCTTCATTCTGGCAGGCAATCTAAGAATTGCAGAGCAACACTTGTGTACACTGCAATGCCCAGTTTTGTGCGTAGGTTTGAGGACAGCTGTCGGTGCAGCTGCTGCAACTAGCAGTTACGTTTTGTCTTGGAATATCTTTTGGCTAGGGTTTGGACTATCTGATCAGCTCTTGTTGGTACGCTATCCTTGGGGAAAGGTGTGCTACCCCTTGTTTGGCTATCTAGCCTAGGGTTTGCTTCAAGAGTGATTCTCTGTCAAGGTTAAGGTACTCAGAGGGTGGCTTCAACCTATGGTTGGGTGACAATAGAGATATTGTCAATAGTAAAATCAGCACATCCATTACATTCTAACAGGTTGTGGGCCCACACCTCCTTCATTCAGTCTAACTATTGGAAGGAAACATAGTCGTAAGGATATTGAGCTCATTGAAGAGTTGTCGCTAGGGTTTCTAGCAGGAGCAATCACCATAGCGCTGTCGTTAGGGTTACTAGCAAGTGCAGTTGCAGAAACCCTAATCCTCTCGTTGAGGCACCTTAAGTGAAGGGATTGACCTAATTTATAGACAAATCAGTACGCCCAAGCCTAGCGCATCTCCTGATATTCTCAGCAAGCCAAGACATCAAGTTTGAGTTTCTGGTCAAATCTAGGGTTGACCAAGTCAAAGCAGCAATGACTTACTCTAGGGAGTCAGAGAACACGCTAGATGGAGCTTCTAACTTCAGAGTGTGGAAGACAAGGATCAACCTCATACTTGCCAAGAATAAAGTGTTGAATATCGTGAAAGAAAAGATCGTGGAACCAGTGTTTGAAGAAGGAAAAGAGAAGGAACCACAAAACATTGCAGTTATGGAGAAGTTCAAAGACGGTGAAATCAATGCTATGGGTATCATAGTGGAATCTATAAAAGACCACTTGATACCCTACATCTCCCATCTTGACTCATCGGAGAAGATGTACGATGCCCTAACAAATCTCTTCTCAATCAGAAACATTGGACAAGTTATGAGACTGAAGAATGAGCTCCGTGACATGAAGATGAATGATGAGGATAACATAACATCATATTTTGTGAGAATCTCTCAGTTAAGAGATCAACTACAAGCTATTGAAGAGATCATCTCAAAGAAGGAATTGGTAAACATAGTACTCAATGGTCTTCCCAAGACATGGGATGCATTTTCCGCAATCATAAACACAAAAAAGAAGTATCCGACATTTGAAGAACTTTGGACTTGTTGTGCTCAAGAAGAATCAAGGATCACTGCAAAAGAGAAATCCCAAAAGAAGTACGATGATCAAGCCTTCACAGCAAGATTCAAAAACTTCAGGAACAAAAGGAAGTTTGGTTCAAAGAGGAAGACAAATCAAGATTAAGATATTTCAGAAATACAATGCTTCAACTGTCAAAAGTATGGTCACTAAAAGAATCATTGTCTCGAGCTAAAGAAAAGGAAGGAGAAACATGAAGCATCAATTGCCAAAGAAAAGGAACCTACAAAAAAGACTAAGCAGGATGGAAGAGACTTCTTCTTCTAAAGGTAACAATACTCTTCTTACTTCTTGTACATATCTTGTTTGTATCGTCTCTATACATATCTTGTATATCTATCTCTTGAAAGATAATGTGTTCCAAGATGAACTATAACTATGGAAGAACAACAAGATAAGGATTGATATCATTAGATAATACACATGAAATGATGAAATACGTCAAACAAATCATGTGGAAGCTATTGCAAGATAAGTCGAATCAATCCTGAAGAGACTTAGAAGAAGCAAAGACAGAAAGAAGCAGCAATCAAGAGGAAATTAGAGAAGGACTTATGATGTTTTGTAGAAGACAACAACACAGAAGTGTGGACTCTGCTAGACGAAGGGAGCCGATTATATGCACTCATACATGAAGCAAGGATTAAGAGGGAGCTAATCCTATGATCCATTGAAGATGATGAAGTATATATCCATGGTAGCAACCATGAAAGACAATACCTGTCCAGTTCAACTTAGAAGAAGTCTTCTTCGAAGAGAAGCATTAAAGTATCCTTGGTTGTCCATCCACATCTGTGATCCTATGATGAAAGAAAGAAATGGAAACTTTAGGGCATGGAATCTATAAGAAACTCCATGGACTCAAGAACTAAAGAAACACATCAAGAAGAACATGAATATTCCAAGAAAGAGAGAGAAGCCAGAACAACCAGTCATTTTATTAAGAAACACAAGATTATCAGCCTGATATGAACTAACTAAAAGCAATCAACTGAAAGTTGTGGTGAAGAACAATGTATATATGCAAGCATTGCAAGATCCAGAACTAGGGGTTCTCCCAGATGGAGGGAGAAGACTATGATGATTATTTGTTCCAGTAAATCAGACATGCCTCTACATTAGTCATTATATCATCCGCAATATCCATGGGCTGGAGTTCTACATCAAGATGAACGTAAATAATGTTCTCCAGAGAAATTGAATAAAGAGCGTATGAAGAGCAACTTCAAGACTTTGAGGCATAGACCCTTGTATGCAGATGGAAGAAGATAACTTGGTAGAGAACCTCCAGTGCACGATAGAAGCGTGGTGAAGATTCTCTATAACATAGATATTATATCAGAATGATTACTCAGAAGATCAAGATGATGGATTGCCTATCCATGACAAAGATCTCATGATGACAGAAGAAGTGACACATGGATATGTTCCAACTTGACTCTTGCCACGATATTGTGAGCTAGCAAGAGGAGTCCAACAATGACATACCGTATTGACCAGAGCTACATGAAGCCTTCAGAAGAAAACCAGTGTTCCAAACCAAAGTACATTTGAAATCAAGCATTACATTATCTGTGATGAAGTCCAAAAAGGAGAAAGTGGTTCTCGCATTACATTATCTGTGATGAAGTCCAAAAAGGAGAAAGTGGTTCTCCAATACATATCTCCACAGATGAGCAGATAAGCAGACATTTTAGTAAAAGCTTCTGTTCAAAATGAAAGAGTTTGCGTACTCACGCTGGAGCTTGTGGAGATGACTTCCTTATTAAAAAAAAAGGAAGAAATGACTCCCAGGTTGGGAGAGAGCACAGATGTATTATTTATTGATGGACAGTCATTTTTCAGTTCGAAGAATGGTCTAGGATGAGTAGAATCTTTCATGTTCGGAAAATGGATTGAGATTTTTGACGAACAACGATTTCCCATTTTGGTTAACATGGGAAGTGGTCCAGATTGTTGATGTACCATAGACAACGACTTCCCATTGTGGTTAACATGGGGAGTGGTCTAGGGCAGTCTCTCTTCTTGAGGGTTACTCAAGAAGACTGGCCTACCTCGCCGGACAACGATTTGTCATTGTGGTTAACATGAGGAATGGTCTGTTTTGGAGGTTGGTACAGGACAGTATTTTCCTCTTCTTGTTAACAGAGGAAATGGTCCGGACAATCATTCCTTAGGGTGTATTCCTTCTCTCCAAGTTGCACTTTGTTTAGTGCCGGAGGAATGGCCTAGGGTGGGGAATGGTCCAGGCTCGAAAATCAGGGATAGGCATTCCTTAGGGCAGATTCATTCTCTCTAGGTTACACTTTGTTTAGTGTCGGAGGAATGGCCCAATGTGAGGAATGGTCCAGGGTCAGAAATTAGAACAATCATTCTTCCTTGTTTGAGAAGAATAAGGCAGATAGCCCATCGTTGATGTTCTACTCCGAGGACAGATATTCTTTCAGATTTCACAGATGTGAGTGAAAGATTGGACTAGATGATTCAGTTTATATCATAACATTGTTTCTGTGCAAGTTGATATCAAATAATTGCTATGAAGACTGTATGACAATAGATATATACTATTGTGGTGGATGTGTTCCACTGCTCATGACTATATGTTACTTATCAAGTACTTGTTTTCTACTTGGTGTGGTTGTGTACCACTGGATTGTAGTTATGTACTACTATGGAAAGACACAATTATGTTCTATTTTGTTCCGATTGCCTTGAATACTATCAACAGTTTGGTAAATGATTATCAGCCAGATGAATGATTAAAGGACGGAGATTTCCCAAACGGAAAATGGTTTAAAACATCTACTCTTCTAGGACGTATGTCCAGATTAGAATAATGACTCCTGTGTCACTTTGTGGAGTGAGCATCATGTCTGATTACTCAGATAGAGTATGGTTTCGAGAGATGATGTAACTGATGACACTAATGATGATGATGGTGCTCATGATCTAGTCATAAGATAGTATATACACCTATGTTAATGCTACTAGGTGAATGGTATGTTTGTGCTCAAGACCATTACCTGTAATACCTCCCTAGCTAGGAGGGATTTTTGATATTATGGTAGTTGCGAGAGGTATTTACCTCCACATGTAAACCTGGCGAGAATAGAATACTCCGGGAAGCAAGAGAAACCCTAATGAGTTGGCTAATAACCCTAGAAGACTTGTCGGCTCAAGAAGATAACTTATATTAGGTTATTAGCCTCCAAGAGAAGAAGTCGGCCAGAATAAATAATATATACTGAACAAACAAATACCCGGAATGAGAAGTCGACCCAGGCAATTAGCCAGAATTACTATAAATACAGGAGGTTAGTCTTCATTCTAGCAGGCAATCTCAGAATTGCAGAGCAGCACTTGTACGCACTGCAGTTCCCAATTTTGTACGCATGTTTGAGGAGAGTTGTCGGTGCAGCTGTTGCAGCTAGCAGTTACGTTTTGGCTTGGAATATCTCTTGGCTAGGGTTTGGACTATCTGATCAACTCTTGTTGGTGCGTTATCCTTGGGGAAAGGTGTGCTACCCCTTTTTGGCTATCTAGGCTAGGGTTTGCTTCCAGAGTGAGTCTCTGTCAAGGTTAAGGTGCTTGGAGGGTTGCTTCGGCCTATGGATGGGTGACAATAGAGATATTGTCAATGGTGAAACGAGCACATCCATTATATTCTAACAGTTGTTTCCACTCTCCATTTTTCCTCTTGCTTTGCATTAAACGAGTGCCCTTTACAAACAACAAACTCAAAAGGATATCCAATGACCCCATCCACAATTTCATGACGGACTTCAGAAAATGTAAAATCTTTTCGACCCCTCACAATGTCAAAGACATAATTCCCTTCATTGGCTACAATTTCATATTCCAAAGACATCTACATTTCCATCCATATGTACCTTAGTAAATTAAGAACAACAAGTATACCAACTATTAAGACAACGTAAATTTATAATAACATGTAGATGTAACAAATTTATAGCTACCTATACATTTATGGGATTAAGAAGAAAATTTCAACCTAAATAGTTGAAATACAAATTACCTATAAATTAAGAAGACACTATAAATTACCTACACTTTTGTCTTACAAAAATTGCAAAAAGGTGTCCATCTGGATTGGTGGTGGTATTTTGTTTGTTTTTTTGTGTGTGTGTTTATTATTGCTACCATACATGTACTGCAGCAAGACAAAGTAGATTGTGAATGGCAAAGGTAAGAATCCATTTCTTTTACACAAATGTATAAACAGATCTTGGCAAATGTTCCAATTGAGATGAGTAAATGGATTAAATGGCATGTCATTCAAGGCTAAGTTCCCTCTTGTTGATTTCTATAGCTAAACAATATTAAAACAAACAAATCTGAAACTGTAGTCTCATACTGCACAAGGATTCAACAGGTTCATGATGAACTGTCAGTTGTTGGGGAAGTTGTGGATGAGATGGAACTTGTAAAAATAGAACTGAAGGGTTGTACCAAGCAGTGGGATACATTTGTGATAGGTATCCTTTCCAAAGACAAGCTTCCTAATTGGGCCAGATTGTGGGATGAATTTACCCAAAAGGATATTTGGGAAGAATCTATAATTCGTGGGTAGTGCAAAAGTGTAGACGAGAATCTTTCTCTAGTTGGGCAAGCAAAGAAGGGAAAGGATAAAGCCAAGCAGAACCAGAGTGGAGGAGCATCTTCACAAAGGAATGTTATTGATGGGGAGACAATGACCTGATTGCAGAGAGCCTAAGCAACAAACTTGAGGCTAAGATGGCCCGAGTTGACAGCACCAACATTGCTTGAAAGGAAAAGATGAGGCACGCCCCTTTTATTATTTTCTTTTCTAGTTTCTATCAATTCACCCTCCCTGGTCGTGGGAAATTAAGGAATAGCCATCACATTTATCAACAATTGGTTCATATCACTTAGGATTCCCCACCACAACTGCTCAGCCCTAAGCTTTACATTTTTTGCAGATTGTTGATGTTCCCATTATCAATCTTGACTATATAAGACAACACTGGTCTCATGGCCGCAGGATCCCCCTCGATTAGTTGAGAATGCACTTGCACCATCTACAGATAAAGACAGTCACAAGATTCCACACGAGGATGGGATTTGTTGGTTTTTCTCCCTTTGAGAGGTGAAGAAAGAAGAGCACTTTATTTGAATAGCTTTAGTACAGATCATGTTAAGAAAACCACTGGCCCTCTAGATACTCCATACAGCAAGACTATAGTAGCTTGAGATCTAAATTTCTTTTTGGGGCAATCTGCTTTGAGTTGTAGTCTTTATGGCAATATTATAGTCTTTATGACAAGATTATAGTCTTTATGACAAGATTACTTTTATGATACTCAATCCCTCACCTATGATAGTCAATGTAACAAGACTTCAGTATAGTAGTTTATTGATATGGCCTAGGCAGGGTAAAGAGTTTGCATTTTTGGCTATACGAGGTCGAAGAACAGAGTTAAAGGGCCCAAAGGATATATGTACTATTGTAACTGTAGATCCTATTGTAATCTATTATAATATTATTATTTACCAAAAATAAGGAAAAGTTAATTCTATTTATTATCTTCTAAGGGCAATAACTGACCGAATCATTTTCAATTGGCAGATACAAAGAAATATTTGACTATACAATAAGAACTCAATATTTACTAAATCAATCATTGGATATTGAGCCAACATACATGCTAACACCAGTATAGAAGCTATTATAAGAATTTAGAAATAAAATGATCCACATCAATTAGACTAGTGCCTCTTTGGCATTCAGAGCTATTATTGCCATTTTATGAACAAGTTTTTAATGGAAGTAGACAATCTTTGTTAGTATATAAGTTGCAACCAGAACAACATAAATTTGTGTTCAAAATTGGTAATACAGAGAAAGGGTGACAATGTTGAACTACAACCAGGACAAATAAATTTGTGTTCAAAATTGATAATACAGAGAAAGGATAACAATGATGAA